>JAMQMW010001674.1:59910-85552 GCA_024115155.1 Thelonectria blattea
GACCAAATATATACACGGCTTGAAATACGTCATCACCGCTATTTCGAGTCACAGGCCGCTCTACAAACTCCCCTCGAGTCACCAATATGCACGCTTTAGCCAAGAGGCAATTAATTAATTAAACAATAAAAAACTGCAAAGAAATAAGACGCAGCAAACGTTGAAAATACCGCTCCAACCGCCCGTTATCGCAATCCCGTTTCCCACGTCGACGCAACGCTGTGACGCAGCGTGCTTCATTTTCGACGTGACTCATTTCAACCATCCTCCGAGACGAGACTTGCGCCAAGTCACATGTCTCATGCATTCATTCATTCGCGCCAGATTGAATCCCGTCTCATCTTAGTAACTCCGTCTGCTCGGCCCGTTGGTTCCTCCGCGTCCCCGAGGGCGACTTCCGATGGTCGGCCGTTTCGCATCTCGGGTTGCGGCGGTCAGTCGCGGGTCGTCGCCCGGTTGCGCCGTGTCGGAGTCAGATTCAAAAGTGGCCGCAAATCGGACATCCGTATAGATTCGTAACTCGGTAGGTATCCGTAGGTATCATCAATACGCAGCCACGCCCTGCACATGCTTCACCCCAACCGTCTTCCCAACCCACTCCATCTTCTCCTTCACCTTTTCCGTACAAACAACCCTTACCCTCGCCAACCCTTCTCCTCCAATCCCATTCCCTACCGCCCCCCTCCTCAACTCCTTCTGCAACCTCTCGCACCAAGCAACCTTCTCCCCATCATCCAAATGCCTCGTCACCAACTCCATCTCCACCCTCTCCAACCTCCCCATCCTCGCCAACCCCTCGCCCACCCTCCTCCTCGCCTCCTCCGCCGCCTCCCACGGGCTCTCCTCGGCCCTCCTCTCCGTCTCCTGCGCCGCCGCCGCCGCCGCCCCCCAAGCCATGACCCCGCCGTTGCCCGTCCCCGAAGCCCCGAGCACCATCTTCACCCTCAGGCCGCGCACCCCCGCCGCCCAGTCCGAACACACGGCTCGCCATTCCTCCATCCCTGAGGAACCCGAAGAAGAAGAAGAAGAGTCACCCGGACCGACAACATCCCTCGCCAACATCTCCAACCTCACATACCTCAACGCCTCCCTCTGCCACGGCTCCAAACCCCGCGTAAACGCCCTCGCCGCCCACAACCCCGACGCGAACCAGTTGACGAAGACGAACTCGTTCCTCGCAAACGGCAGGTCCCGCGCCTCGAGGTAGATCTGCGAACTGCACCGCAACAAAGCCGTCGGCAGACCCGAGAGCGGCCGCTGGGAGGACAACAAGCCCGGAGTCGGCGTGAACTTGTCGCCGGTCTCGGCGTCGACTCGGCGGAGGACGTACCGGCAGTGCACGGGGGTGGGGTACCAGGGGGCGAGTTGGGCGTGGCGCACGGGGCTGAGGAGGTGTAGCCAGCGGTAGATTTGGAGCCGGATTTCGAAGGGCAGGTCTGGGAACCCGATGGTTCGTTTGGGAGACGAGGTGCTGCTGCTGGTGCTGGTGCTGCTGCTGCCTTTGTCGGCTTCGGCGGCGTCGGCGTTGCACGGGAGAGTGGAGTCCCGCTCCGGCTCGTCGTCGCCGACCTGGCCGTCGCCGGGGATATCCACAACGGCCGGCCGGAGCGGGATATCCGGACCGACATTGTTGGTCTCGTAGAGACAATAAGTCGTCATCTCGTCAAACGTAAGCATGCCCACCAGAGAGGGAGGGTATATACTAAGAGAGTAAACGGTAAGAAGAAAGAAAGAAGAAAAGTCTGGCGCATGACATCCCAAAAGGCCCAGCAAAGAAAAAAGACCCAGCCCATATATACCTCCCACCAACCCGAACCCCCGACACCGTCGTCATGGGGGCTGGCTGGCACACCGTTTCCCCCTCCCTCCCCTTTCTCTCCAACACACGTGAGCACTAGCATAATAAAAAGAGGCGTGTGTGTCCGCTGGGGATAGGTCCAAAGCCGGTTTTATGCTTGACGCCATTATCAAACATCGACATCATGAGCTAGCCCTTCTGTTGTCGGTCAGCAAAGTACGGTCAGCAAACACGTATCCGTACGAACCATGGATACATCCATATTAAAAGACGACGCCGTTTCTCCCGTTCTCTGACCAGACATCAGCTTATGCCCCCCCCCTTATGCACGGGAACTCAAAAAATTCATCTCCGTCCACTCTATTGCCGTCATCACGAACACGACGCTGTAACGTATGCGGGGTCGCTGACGCTTGGCACCACCTTTTTGGGACAACATTCAGAAAGATTTGGGTGTGCACTCCAAAACAAAGCAAAAAAGGAACTGTCTGTTTTTTATACGCGCCCATCTATCCGTCGCTAGTTCAATACTCTACCGCCACTGGTCAGGCCGAGCCATGTGACGGATAAAGGGCGCATTCAGAAACTTGGTCGCGAGCTGACCACTCGGCGTGGGTTCTGGCTGGATTCTGACTCGATGCGACTGGGCCCGTTTGCTGACCGCCGTAAGAATGAAGCGTCAAGTTGATCATGATGGGTGACGGGTGTCATTGACACGAAGCCAATTCATGCCCATACCCGGCTCGTCCCAATCTGTGCAAACCAATCGACTTTTCCCTACCCTTCCGTGCCATGATACACGTCTAAGCCTCCTTTTCCCCGATACCGTCCTTGTCCGTCGAGGCCTGTCCTGTCTCGCCTTCGAAGCCCTCATCCGAGGCTAACTCTCCTCCCTCCCCAAATTCAGCTCTCAGTTGCCGCAAAAGCTCCTCAAGCGGCATTTCACCTCCGCCCTTCCGCTGGGGAGAGTCCCGAGGGCCTTGGGCATCCCTAACCGCCCCGAGTTGAGGTCCACCCTATGACGGAGGCGCGACACCCGGCTGAGGCAACCCCCCCGGGGGAATGTTGATGCCCTGCAGTCCTCGTCTCGCGCCATCCGGTCGCTCAAACCCGACGTTGGCCGGCAGATTGAAGTTGCCCATGGTCATGTGCCACAGCAGCAGCTCGGGCTCGGCGCCCTCGACCGCCGTCGACGCGCCGTCCGGCTCGCCCCCTCCTCCGGGCTTCTCCTCTTCCTCATCTTCATATTCGTCCTCGTCTTCTTCAATGTTCCTGCGCAACCCCGTGCGCACATTCTCGATGCCCGCGGCGCGCTCCTCGGCCGTGTACGGATCGTTGGCTTCGTCGCGGACGTAGGCGGCGATGCGCGTGTTGGTCCACTCGCGCATCTCGTGCCAGATGTCCTGCAGGGCCTCGATGCCGGCCGGCGTCGCGAGCTGGGCCGTCTCCCGCCCTTGCGCGACCAGCTCTTCGACGTCCGGCTCGAGCTTCTTACGCAGAAGCTGCGTCAAGACGTTTTCTTGCGTTCGGCCGGGGTAGTTGGTGGACGGGTGGATGGCGAGGCGGCTGAAGACGTCGGCATTCTCGTTAAGGCTGTCGAGGACCGTCTGCAGGTTACGCTGGAGGATCTGGGCCGAGGCTTGTAGAGAAGATCTGGATGCGCGAGGCGGTCAGTCGAGAAGAGGAAGCGTCTTTCGGGGGGACGCGACGTACGGCGGTGGGAGGGGGTTGCTCTTGATCAAGTCGCCCTTCAAGCTTTGGATGCTGCTCGAGAGCTGCTTAAGCCTGGAGACGGTCTGCTCCAGGGCCTTGAGCTCGTCATCGTCCAAGCCCAACGAAGCCATGGCGGCCACGAGAGGATGAGAATGAGAGTTGGTGTCGGAGAATTGATGGGCGACGATGGTTAGTGACAGTGGGGCTGCTTCTCTCGAGCTGCCTTTGATGGAATTGCGGGGTGACTTCTTGGTCGTGGTAATTAGCTGCCTGAGCGAGGTGCTCTCCTCTTGACCTGCTTTTATCGTTTGAACATGCAAATCTGGCCCTTTCCTTCTGCCTTCTAATGGGTAATTCCATTCATTACCGTTTATAAAAGTCAATTGACGTTTTTACTATTGGCCTTTGCCAGACAGACCATCCACACATGGTGGTACGTACCTCATGTCAAACCTTCAAGTCAACTGTGCGCCTCATCAAATCCACACTGTCCTCAACAACCTGCACTGTGCATTCCATACGCGCTCACCTCTCACCAAGCATCATCGAACGCAAACATCAGCAACCAACAGAATGTCGCCATATCAACTCAATCCCAAGTCCAACATCTTCTCCCCCTTTTCAACTCCCCGAACTCCCCGCCCAGTCGCAGTTGTCGTCCCATCTGCATTCACCCCTCTTGACTGATCAACCCAAAAAACCCATGTCGTCATGACCCGCCTGTTCCATTCACGCCCCCCCTCCACACTTTCTCTCCAACAACCTGCATTTGCCTTTCCAACGACATCGACGCCAAAATCACACAATTCTTTCTTTATTTTGGTTCTCCCGAGGCGGCTCCTCTTCAGCTTGGCGTGCGGCTTAATCGATGACTGGTCGAGGGCCCGAACAAAGGAGGAAACGGAGCGACCGCTCGGCCCGCGACACGCCGCACGCGCGATCGGCCGTAACTTCTTTGCTTGACGTGCATCCTCCCCTTGTCTTGTCTTCTCTTTCAATGTCTGCAATTGATTGTTATACTACGCTGCGCCCGTCTCTCAGCATGAGAATGCAGCACTCACCGCTCTTCCATACAGGCCTCTTCGTCATGGGTATACTCTGAGTGTCTACGTGGATCGGACCGGGTTTTGCCTTATTGATGACGACGATAGACGTTCAAGACCCCGGACCCGACTCCATCTACCCCGTTTCAGAGTCTTCAACTCCCCGATGAACATCACATCAGAAAGTCCCCGACGTGAATTCGCCCCCCGAGAGAGTGCCAGGTCTCTCCCTTGCACGCACTCTATAATCCCATGGACAATCAACTGTCTTAGTAGGTATTACGGAGTAGGTACACATGACGGCATCGTAGAGTGATTCTTTTAGTCTTGATCCAATTCTCATTCTCGTGCTATTCTACAAAAGTGAACTCCCTAAATGCTTTTGAACCATAAATCTCAAGATAAAGACACAGAATGCAAAGGCTATGTAATGCAATCCAAACATTGCAAGCAACCGCACGCTATGCTTCGCAAACTTTCGCAGGCCAATTGCCCAGGCTCATGCAGCTCAATGGCTCCAAACAAGCAAAACAGAAAGATAAGGCAGTAAAGAGTCGTCGTAAAGTCCCTGCCTATATCCAGGTGGTCACCAAAACGCTTCGGGACACGCTCTAACTGCGCGTCGACGAAACCGCCTTGCTCACGTACCCATTGGCATCAACAAATGGGAAGCGAGCACGACGCTCCAGGTCATCCAGGGGGATGGTTGAGCGGATGTACCTGGGTTGAACGTTAGCAAGTCTTGTTTACATCCACCTCGGAGTCACTTACTTCTTCCTGCCATCATCGTCGGGGTTATGGTCCCAGCTCGTAAACTCGCCCTCCTTGAGCGCATCCCACACAATTCGGCGGGACCGCTGCGAGGCAAACACCTTTTCCGTGATGGCGTCAAAATCCCACTTGGCCTTGGCCTCGGCCACGAACTCGTCGAGCTTCTCCTTGGCCTCCTCCTCCTCTGCCGTCGTGGGTGCAACCTTCTTGAAACGGGCTAGGTTGTCCACCTCCTTGGGGTCCCGCTCCAGGTTGAACAGCTGGTCCTCGTCGGCCGGGCAGGTGATGTACTTCCACGCGCCCCGGCGGATCATCATCATGGGGCGGACGGTGCCCTCGCCCGTGTACTCGGCAAAGACGTTGTCGTGACCGCCGCGGTCCTCGAGGTGCGGAAGCAAGCTCAGACCGTCCATGGGCAACTGAGGCGACAGCTTAGTGCCAATGAGGTCGCAGATGGTGGGGAGCAGGTCCAGAGTTGAAACGCTCTCCTTGACGCGGCGAGGCGCAAACTTCTTTGGGTAGTTGATGAGCATGGGCACTCGGACAGACGACTCAAAGTAGCTCATCTTGTACCACAAGCTGCGCTCTCCCAGCATGTCTCCGTGGTCGCCACTGAAGATGACAATTGTGTTCTCGCCAAGGCCGGCGTCCTCGAGAGTCTCGAGGAGTCTGCCAATGCAGTCGTCGACGTAGCTCACAGAGCCGTAATAGGCCCGCTTGGCTCTCTTGATCTGCTCGTCGGAGAAGTCCTGGCCCCATAGATCGCAAACCTTGAGAAGGCGCTTGCTGTGAGGATCCTGGTCCTCGTTGGCGATGCGGACCTCTGGGAGGTTGATGTCAACGTCCTCGTACAGGTTCCAGTACTTCTTGGTGATGGTGTAAGGGTCGTGGGGGTGGGTGAGGGAGACTGTCAAGCAAAAGGGCCTCTTGTCGGGCCCCTCTCGCACGTGGTCCCAGAGGTACTGGGTGCTCTTGAACATGACCTCCTCGTCGTAATCAAGCTGGTTGCTCCGTCCGCAGGGGCCAGCCTGAAGGATGGAGCTTGCGTTGTGGTACCACTCGAGGCGAGTGTCGGGCTCGTCCCAGTTGACGGCCCAGCCAAAATCGCCAGGATAGATATCACTGGTCAGACGCTGCTCATAGCCGTGGAGCTGGTCGCCAACGAAGTGCATCTTGCCGGCAAGAGCAGTGTGGTAACCTTTGGATCGGAGGTGGTGGGCATAAGTAGGCACGTCGGAGCCGATTTGAGCGGCATTGTCATATGCGCCAATCTTCATAGGGAGAAGGCCACTGATCAAGCTCATGCGCGAGGGAGCGCAGAGGGGAGAGGGGCAGTAGGCAGAATCAAACTGAACCGAGGTTGAGGCCAGGCGATCAAGGTTGGGAGTCTTGATCTGGGAGTTGGCGTTGTACATTTTGAGCTGCGGAGCTGCCAGCTGATCGGCCATGATGAAGAGAATGTTTGGCTTCTCAGGAGTGGCCGAGCCCGCAGTCGCGGAAGTGGGAAGAGAGTTCAAATCGGGCGCCATTGTGAATGAAGGCGCCAAGTGATGGTATTGCAGTGATGTGTAGAATGACAACGTGCAGGCGTCTTCTTGAGTTGAATTGTGTGCAAGCCAGATAACGGTAGAAATTGGTAGATGGGTTGTAAGTCGAAGGGATTATGAATCAGTACGCGGGGCTTCCTTCTTCTTCTAATGTCACAAAAGGGGGAGGAGATTGATAAGAAGGAGGGAAAGGGATAGAGAATGGAAAGAAAGCAGGTCAATTGAGCGGGAGGACTGGGGAAATAAATGGGTGAGCGCAAGACGAGGCTAGGAACAAAGCGTACCAGACGAAGACTTTGCAGGGTGTGGGCAGGCGGGAAGAGAACGCTAGTCGCTTGGGAGGCTTCTACGCGTCTCTGGGCAAATTGAAGCTAATGCACTCCGTAATCACTTGTTTCCAGGCTTTTCCCGGGTTGAGGAGTCGGAGGAGTCGGCGGAGACGGAGATGGCGAGCGAACGGGGAGCAAGGGCGATGACGCGATCTGGAGTTGACGCAAAGGCTTCGTGGACGGGAAGTGTATAACACGCGTTGCACTGTGCAATACAGTACGGGCAACAAAGGTGGGAGCAAGGACAAATGCTTGGAGCACAAGGTCTGGTAGAGAACGGAGCAGCTGGTGAGCCGATATTGATAGGATGAGTCCGAGTAGACGGCAGATACCGGGAATGCAGGGGTATGGAGTCGGGTTGACGTTGGATCTGGGGTTTCGCTGAGGGGCAGAGGGGGTGTGTCGAGCCGCAGGCTGGTCAAGCCGTATCCCGGTGCAGCGAGAGAGGAAGCTGGAGATGAGATTAGATCAGATGTCAACGGATTTGGGCCAAGTGCCGGGCTAGCTTCCCACCACAACTCAAATCGTTCTGAGGAGAACGGCCGTGAATGGACGAGGCGAAGGGTGATGTGATTGACGCCACAAGTTTTGCAATGGAAGGTATGGAACACGATGTAGAAGCGGGAATGTCGGCGCCTTTTATCCTTGGCTTCCGAGTGAGAGATCAGGCATCAGGAAAAGATAGGCGAGACATGATGAAGGTCTGGAGCCAAGAAAGTCCGTGTGTGCTGTGCTGCGCTGGCTGCTGCACCTTGAGCCGGCCCAATGTATTACGATAAAGTAATCGAGTGGGAGGTTGCCCAAAGATGCAATAAGTGAGACGTGTGCTGGAACGTTGATCGGTGTCGGCGGCCACAAACCTCGCAATGGTGCATATTCTGAGCCGCCTCTAGCTCGGGGGCTTTGATGTGAGAGGTTAGGAGCCAGCCAAGACGGAAGGGTGCAGAATGGCAGTCACGAGGACACCGTCACACTAGGGGTCTAGGGCTTGGAGCATCTCCCTTTGTTTGTGATCCATTGTGAACGGTTGTGCCAACGCTCCCTTCCTCGGTCCCCTTCTTGGTGCACCCCAGCACAACGTCGAGGCTGTTAGAAACGTCTTCCATCCGTGAGTTTTCATAAAACAAGCCAGGAGCTCTCGGGGTTGCCAGGAATGCCCCGTGCCCCAAATGCAAGATTATCTCCGAGCAGACTAGCCAACGGGCGGTGTAAGATTTGTAGTGTGCAGGAGTCGGTCGCAGAGATAGCCGGGTATGGTCATTTGTCACGAAGTCGGGGAGACGCAAAAGCGTCTGGAAGTAGTAGCGCGATGCACGGAGTAGCGTGCCGGCGTGGCCACATGGAAAACGGGGTCGACTCCGGGAAGTGGTTGTTGAATTGGTCCATGAGGGCCAGACTCGAGAGGAGAGAGACGCCAAAGAGGCGGAGAGGAGAGGGGGAAGAAGAGGAGGAAGTAGGCAAAAGAAACAGAGCGAAATGGAAGCAAGGGTTCACAGACTAGCAACTACTCGATTGGGTCAAAGGCGAGCTCCGGTTGGTCAATGGGAAGGTGCACCCCTGGGGGACTTGACAAGTTCACACCCACCGCTGGCTCACGGACCACTCATTAAAAGCACCCCTTATCATGCACCTCTGCACGCCCACCTGCCTGCGACCACCACCACCACCACCACCCCCACCACCACCATTTTCCATCCTCTGCCCTCGTCTGCACCACGCCATGGACTTATATACGCGTCACCCTTGACAACAACAGAAGCAGCCGTCTCAACTCCCCAAGTCCTCGACTTCCTCCGTCGAACCATCCAATGCCGTCTCCTCCACGTCGATTTCTCACCATGAACCCCGATCTCTACAACTCGGAATGGGACAGCCTACATACCGCCCGCACGGTCTGAAGTGGCCATTTCGGGCCTGCAGCCTGTGCGTCCAACATGCATCCTTATACTCACGTCTTTCGCGGCTCAATCGAGGTCTAGAGAAACCTCAACCCCAAGAATTGTCTATACGGTGCATACTGACCATGTTGACACTGTACGATCACGCCCCCAATCGCACCCGCCTTCCAGTGCACTCACACTGTATAGACAATTTCTTCCGCCCTCATCCTACCCGAACATGCTGCTCTGCTCCACCAGCGTGACCGCCTACTGCAACTCGGCCTTTGCATGAGCTCGCTTTTCAGCCATCCGCCACTCCTGCTTCTCCCCGCCTCGATAACAGCATGTCTTCTGACCGACGATGCTCGTGCTGCATGCCAGTCAACACCTCTTCCGGCAATCATCAGCGAACAAGGCATTGATACACGCTCCGCGTCTATCCGTTGGCAATCAATCGTTATGCCCATTCCTCCCTTCACCCACGGCGAATTCGCTGTGTTTTTCACAGTCTGACTGCCGTCGCCCGTCGTTGAGGCGCTAGTAAAAAAGACCAAATTTGCCAGACGCACACCCCCTCGAAACTCCCAGAACCCTTCAGCCTAGTGTCATAACGCCTTGTCAGCAAAGAATGGTGTAATCTGGGGTCGTCCCAAACCCTCTCGAAACTTTCCCGACAATCCGGGCGTGCAACTGGCTTTCACGGCGGCAAATCACCCCTTCGATCCTTCAGATGTCGACATTCAAATATGGCCCGATTTCCCTCCTCTTGTGCTCCCGTTGTGGCCCCGGACCCTCCGGCTCCGTTTCTCCCTTTTCTGCCTGGACAATCATCTCCCACCCAGGCCGAGGATCCAGCTCCGGGCCGGGTCTCACTCAGCTACCGCTCTACTCCGAGTTCCGATCGGCTTTGTCATTTGCTATCAAATCCGTGGGCCGCCGCCACCAGCCCGCAATCACAAACTCTTCCCTTTAGTCGCACGGGGCGGGAACGACTCATCACATGCCACATGTTCAGCTTGATTGCATGACTGGCTACCCTTCTAACCAGCATGGCTCCTTCAACCCACCATCATTCTCGTCGACCTCGACCGCGTGCCTACTCGCGGGTGACATTCACGACGAACTCTCACGGCTTTGCAATACGCAGACGACGCGGGGACGCAATGGTCCTTTGGGGAGGTGCAATGGCTTACGTGCCGACTTTGCCATCCGCATCGTCGTCCTCCCTTCTCGAGATCTCGAACAAGCCTTTTCCCAGCTAACCGCATTCACCACCGACGCCAACGTCGTCTGTCTTATCTGTCGTCGTCCGACCGGCCTAGCCCTGACCCAACGACTCTCACGCGACCACCCGAGCAAGTGCCGGACAACCCAGGCTACCCTTGTCCCGCCTCTTTGGCCCTCTTCCCCTTCTCTTTGTTGCATTTCGTTGGGCAGCTTCCCGCAACTTCTTGGCGCATCCCATCCCGCTTCGTATATGCAACAACTGAAAAGACTTTTCTCCTTCTCTGCAGGCCGTAGGACGGGAAAAGAGTGAAGACGCGTGCATTCCTAACCAGGCCTGGGTGGCTCCTCAAAGGGCCACGGATCCTCGTTGACACCCTTCTTAGCGTCGCCCGCCAGTTCTTTTCGCAACTAAACTTCACTAGCAGGCCAATCACCGCTTAGCTGACCCGATAGCCGGCACCGACAACCCATTGGTTCTCCTCGGCCCGTCGCGAACAACTCTGAGCACATCCGGACTTGTCGAGAAGTCAAGAAACGTTGGCCAACGGCTTGTATTTCGCTTTCCTCGCAGTCCTACCCAAACAAGCGGTAATGACGGTTCGTGAGAAAAGAGTCCTCGCTTTGTAGAAAACATACAGTACTAGAAGTTCTGACTTCCTACATGATGCCAATAAAGAAAACGAGATATCCTAGTAAACCCCTTTCTCCGCCGTTGTGCAATCGCAAACTCGGTCAAAAACAGAGCAAAAAAACACAAAGCCCCTTATCCCATGCTACCATTCATTCCTTCCCTGACCGATCCTGATCTTCCATGGCCGTTTCCTCCCGCCAGAAGCGCTAGTCTTGAAACTTGACGTCGTGAGTTGATTTTCGTTGTTTTGCGTGAATGCCATCTCTCGGTCTGGCCCGGCTGTTTCTTCCCGCCACTGAAAAAAACAAGACAATAAAATGATAAGGGTGAAAGAAGGGAATCAAAAAAAGAACACAACAAATAATCCCAATGACACCACAGGGCCCCTCCCATCGCGCCGGTGCCAATGCCTTATTCCATCCATGGATCCTCTGTGCCAGCAGTTGTTTTTGGACCCGTTTCGTCAACCTCCTCTTCCGCTTTTCGTCTTCTTCTCCTTACTGGGTTCGGTAAAACTTCTTGTACAAGTGGTGCAACAGCAAGTTGACATTCAGCTTGAGGTTGCCCTCGAACAGCGTCATGAACTGGTGAGCCTCAAACTGCGCCTGCAAGAGGTCCTCAATGGGCACCAGAGCGCTGGCACCGGGCATCTGGATGTGCCCTCGAGAGCCCTCGAGACTGAAGACGCCCACCTCGTCACACGAGATGGTCAGGTTGATCTTGTCCCAGTCACGGTCGCCGACACCGGTCCATGTGACCAGGATGCCCTTCTCCGATAATGATCGAGCGCTGTACTTGTAGCTGCCGAACTTGGGCACCCGACCACTGCGTTCCAACTCTCGCTGGTGGTTGTACTGCTTGGTGAAGGGAAGCAAGAATCGTTTTCGGCTGCGGTGGTATGGTTAGCTATCAGCAGATTATGAGAATCCTAGGCGACTCACCCCTTCTTGTTCTGTAACGTGGCCATGGCCTGCTCAATGTAGTCGTCGTAGCTCTTCCGTTGCTGCTCGAGGTACGTGGCCTTCTCGTGCAAGTTGCTAAGCGTCAAGCGGACGCCATCGAGTTCGCGTTGTCGCTGGACTCGGCGGCGGCTCTTGGTGCGGATGTCAAGCGCAATCGCGTTGAGAACGTCCTGGTAGAAGTTGTGCTTGGAAATGCGGCCCATCTTCTCCAGGTGCATGATGTTCTCCAGGGCCGTTCGCTTGAGCTCGGCGTAAGACAACAACGAGACGTCAATCATGTTGGCATCGGAGTATGCGCCGCGCGTGTTGCTGCCAGCCGCAAAGTCTTCCCGCAAGAGCATGTGCCACTTGTGCTCGTCCTCGGGAGTGATGGGCTTCACAAGAATCTCCATAAGGTTGGCGCCTGTCTGCACTCGGATGATGTACAAGACACATCGCTTCGTCTCCATGAAGAGCGTCTTGGCGTCGGATTCGGGGTCGTCGAGGTCGTGGAGCTTGGGCGTGAGGAACATCTGAATATCCGACGATCCCGCCGCATTCATCTCGTTCTCGTTGTGCTTAGCGTTGCCCAGGTCGTGCATAATCTCCCGAAGAATGTCGTCGCGGCCTGGAGAAATGTGCGAGAGCTCGGCTGCAATGAGACTGTGAATGGCAAAGACGTCGGCCATCTTGATGTACAGCGTCGGCTTGTTTTTGGCGTAGAGGTCGTTGAACTCGTCAATGTCAAAGGTGCTCTCGGCATCCTGTACCGTCATGAGCTCGCTTGTGATTTGGCTGAAGCGCTCGACGGAATCGGCAATGAAGGCGTTGAGGGGCTGGAGATAGATGTTGTCGCCGCCAAACGGCCGTCCAGTCGCGACTTGGCTGATGACCTTGGCAACCTCTGACAAGTTCCTCTTCTGCAGAGGACCCAATGATCGCTCAATGACGCCGACGTTCTCGGGGTTCGTCACAGCTGGCTGGAGGTAGAAGCGCCAAAGCCAGTGAGAGACAATTTGAAGCAGGTTCTCGGGCGGTTCTCGCTTGAACTGTTGACGCAAACCCTCAAAGATTTGCCCGCACACAAAGCGGAGACCGTATGGCATCTTGTGCAGGAGTTCCTCCAGGGCGAGGAAGAACTGGTCGCAAATCTCTCGGAGATCGCGAAGATGATCAATGAAGAGTCGGCGGGTCTCGGGATCACGGATGGCGATTTCTCGGGGCACATCCAGTGGTCTCTGGTCGGGTCGGCCGGTCCTCAACTCCTCATTGTTGATGGCTGATCTGTAGATTTGCATCGGGTCGCTCTCGAGATCGAGCGCAGGATCCTCCACAATGTTGTCGCGAATGAGGGGTCCGAGAAGGTCGCGGAGGTATTTCCGGTCGCGTGGGGAGCGAGTATAGTTGGTGAGAAGTTTTGACCAGAAGAAGTTTCCTCGCAGGAAGTCGTGAGGGGCCCTGGCACCTCCAATTTCCTCTCTGATGGATCGAGCGATCAACTTGAGCAGGTAATACTCCTCGCGACGCTTTTGAGCATAACCAAACAGGCTCATCATCAGGAGCTCGATTCGCTTGCACTCCTTCTCTGCCGTGCCTTGCTCTCGGAGACGCTTGAATAGGCGAGCAAGGTACTGGGGCTGGGTCTGGAGGTTGAAGAAGAGCTGTTGGTACGATTCGAGCTTCTTCCTTGAACCCTTGTTGAGTGCCTTCAGGTCGAATTGGTTGGCCGAGTTCATGGAGCTGTTCGCCAGGAATCCCATCGAGTTGCCGCCAAAGTTGTGCTGGTGGCGGACAACTTCGTCAAGGGTGATTTTGTTCTTGACGAGGAGAGCAATCTTGATGTCGAGTTGGTCGATGTATTGCTCCAGCATCTCGTTCTGTCGGACCTGTTGGACCACCGTCTTTCGCATGCGCTCGAATTCGATTTCCTCGTTGAAGTCAAAGTCACTGTCGTTGAGCAGGTGCACAAAGTTCTTGACGGCATTGACCGGTGGGTTCTTGCCAGTAGTCAAGCTCTTGTAAGCCTCTCCTTGAACCTTGGCTCGAACGAAGCTCTGGATCTTGATGACCTTGGACATGTTCTCGTCGAAGAATCGCTTCTTCTCCAAGAACCGGGCGCGGACCATGAAGCCCCTGGCGGCAGTCTGCAAGGCGACGATGCAATCTTCTTCTTGCTCCAGCTCGGCCAAAAGGTCCTCAACCCTCGCTCGCTCCATCATGGCCCGGAGAATGCTTTGTAGGTCGATGATCTGGGGGGTGTGAGATTCCAATTCGCTCAGGAAGGCTTCGTGTTGTTGTCTGTACAGGAAGCCTCGAATGTGTCCTTGAAGCTCGACGATCTCGGGTTCTGCCTGGTCAAATGCATCGAGATCGGCAGATATCCTCTGTCGCTCAAGACCGGCTCTGATGATAGCTTGGAGCTCGACCACGGCAGGCTCGTTCTCCTTGAGCTCGTCCAGCAGTTGGGTTACGTTTCTTCGAACCGCAGCGGCGCGGGCCATGGACTGAAGCTGTTCGACTTCAGGGGTGTGGTCCCTCAACTCCGCGTCCAGTGCCTTGTGCTCATTTCGAGAGAGCGCACCACGAGCGAAAGCCTGAAGCGAGGTCCATTGGGGACCAAAGGCGTGAAGTTGCTCCAGCTGATCATTGATCTTATTCCTGGTCATCAGGGCCCTCGCGGCAGCCTGCAGACCAGTAATGGCAGGAGTGTGTGTGTCGAGCTCTTGGAGATCCTTCTCGACCTGATCTCTCACGAGCATGCCACGAATGGCAGCTTGGAGCTGCTGGACGTCGTTGGAAGCCTTCTTCGTTTCCTGTTGTTGTTCGACATGGTTTTTCCGGAGCAAGAAGCCTCTGGAAATGGATTGAATCTCCCGAATAGGGCCTCCGCACATTGACAGCTGGGAAGTCAAGTCCTTCATCTCATCGCGGACCTTCTTGGCTCGGATGATGTTCTGAAGCTCGAGCACGTTAGGTTCCATGGCCTTCCAGAATCGATCTCTGTTCTCCAACCTCCGTCGAAGTAGGAAACCGCGTGCGGCGCTCTGCAATTTCACGGCAAACCGTCTCATATTCATGCGGTAGCTCATGATCTGCCTCGTGAAGTCGCCGCGGATGCGAGATTGGAGATCGAGCACCCACTCCTCCTCCTCCCAGAACTTCTGCATCATGTCTCCCAGCCTCACACGAAGCAAGGCCCCGCGAATCTGCGCTTGCAGCTCGACGACGGACGCTTCATTTTCGTGCAGCTCTCGTTCAATCCTCTCCTCCTCCGTCTCCACCGGTTCGGGTTCAGGCTCGGGTTCAGGAACGCCAAAGTCGGCACCCATATTGCCAAAACTTGGCATGTTCACCCCAAGCTTATCGAGGCCCTTCTGCATGGCCTCGAGCTCGTGATGTTCGAATTCAAGCTGACCCACGAGGTTGCCAATGCGGAAGTCAACTATTCCTTTCCGAAACAGAAGCCAACTCAGTGCGTGGATGCAGTAGATGACCTTGGGGATGTTTTTCTTCTCGTACAGATCGATAAGCTCAAAACGGAAGAGGTCCGGAAGTTCCACCTCGTCCAGGTAGCGGAAGAAGATGGCAATGTTGTCTGAATGTCGATATTGAAGCCGGGGGTGATGGAAGATTCGATAGCGCCTATTCGGATTGAGGCTCTCAACCACCTCGGCAAGGGTAACGCCGTCTCGCAGAGCCTCTTCCAGTTCCACGATGGGAGGGATCGATTTTTGGATGACATCTTCGATCCATTCCTTGGCCTCACCTATGTGACAGAGATACTCATAGGCCTGAAGGAACTGTCTCTGCTTGTCCATCCAATTTCGCCCCTCCCAGCCATAGTTGTTGTTCTTCTGACGATTCACAACATCCTTATCTGCCCGCTGCAGTCTACGGCGACCGCGCAGACCAACTACTTCTTGTGCTGGCGATGTGATGGTGAATTCGTCGGCAGAGTCGGATTGTACTAGCCGGGAGAGGGCTCGCAGCTGGCTTGTTGAGGACTTGCCCAGTTCTTGAATGTCGTCTCGGGCAAGATGTGTGTTCATATGGAGGCCCGTCTGCGAGGGCGGGAGCCCACTGGAATGGCGCACCGAGTCGGATCGGGTCAAGAGCATCGAGTTTGGGCGCATGGGTAGTGGGCGTGACGGTGACGGTGAGGTTGGCGACGTGTAACCGTCATTCTGGGACATGGACAGTTTCGAGATGTCGATGCTCTTGCCCCGATCGTGGTAATGAGGTTTTTGTAGGTGTGGCGGTGTCGCTGGCGGCGATGCCACGGGAGCTTGAGGAAGAGAACGAAGAGACTGGCGCACAGAACCGTACGGGTTCTCGGCCTTCTTGGGGCTTGTCATATCCCCGGATTCGAAGGTGCGAGCCCTCGCCCTCACATCGCTTTGAGCGCGTTTATGGCCCGGTGAGGAGGGGCCGTAGCCACTTGAGGCTGACGTTGAGTGACTGTTGAAGCTATTTTCAGACGCGTGGGAGTAGCCCGAAGAGGCGGACGACGAGGTGGTGGAAGGGAATCGGTTTATGTTGGAGGCGGTGGAAGCGGTTGAGGAGTTGAAGTCGCCAGTGTGCGGGTGTCGGAGTCGATGCGGGTAGTGCTGCAGATGAGGCTGCGAGTTTGTCTGGTGATGTTGGAAACGGGACGACATTGTTGACGGCTGGCCTCTGGGAGTCGGCGGCGGCCAGGCCGCAGTCTCGGGGAGTTTGTCGTGCGGCGTAGGACGTTAACGCATGATTCCGAGCAGCGCTCGGGTCGGTCAGAGGAATGTTTGCGAGATCAGCTGGGTCATTCAAGACATATACTCGTTGCGGGCAGCTGAAGGGTCGTCCGAGTTGTTGTTTTTTTGCTCGGCAACTGTGGGCAGGTGCCAGTTGGGCAGTTGGGCAGGAGCGATGTGGGAAGGTAGGCTAAGGTGGGAGGGAAAGCGTCAGAGACGACCAAAAAAATCAAATCAGAAAAATTGATGAAGCGTCCAGGATGCGAATGCCGTCACCGTGCTCTCATATGGACACAAGACAATGCCTACCAAGGAAGGGCAACCACGGGCGAGGCGGGGCCATACAGCCTGTCAAATGCCGTAGTAAACAAACAACGGGCCAACTGCCTAGCAACGGCCACCGCCACTCTCATTGGCTGTGCTCGGACGTTGCCCCGCATTTCTCTCGAGGGAACGTCCTCTGCTGTGCATCCAATATCGTCAGTTCATGCGAATTAGGCGCAAACACTTGACTTTGCGTCTTTTCAAGTACCTCCAATCAACTGATTGCATCGTGATCACGGCCTCCACTTATTGGGAAGTCGCTTCAGAGGAAGCCGGGGGATCCCAATGTCCGTTGCTGGTTGAATGCACGGCGCAGTGTGATCTTGTTGTTGTTTCGCATATATGAGGTTTGCGAAAAATCTTTAAACGGCTCCCATACGCTCAATGAAGAGTTCGTGCGTATTTTGACTGGTTTGTACGGACTAGGAGGGCATTACCTTGATATTGAGATCCCGGATTCCTCGTGGCCGGCCTGCGATCAGAGTGTGTGCTTCTGTGGAACAAGAGCTCTTAAAGAGAGTATCAGTTCTCGGCAATTCAAACGGTTGAGTTACATAAACAGGTGTCCTTTGACTGCAAATCCATGATCAGCATGTCAGGGATGAGCATCTCTCGCGGTACGTTCGGAGTACGGATTATCGGATACAAGTCAGGGTTACACTCAATACCTACACAACGTGCCCCTCAATTTCTAGGATCCTTAATTCACACTCAACTCATATATCGGGATGCCCTGAAGAAATAAAATTGAATCTCACTAATGAGCTGGCAGAGAAAAGGGTCCTGTTTGTCATGCTCTCTGGCCTCCTGTTCATTGACATATCCTCGTTCATTCAGCTTACCATGCCAACGCCTCAGTCAGGAACCTGATCTGCGACAACATGTCCACCTATCCCAAGCGAATTAAACCATATACGCCTCGAAATTTCCGGGTTAAGATCGAGAAAGGGTAATCGTTGCCACGGTTCTATAATAGTTGAAAGTCATGGAAATCGAGGTCGGGCTATCACATCAGTACACCACGAATATAGTACCACCAGTAACTCGACAATAGACAACTCACCTGGCCTCGAAACCCAACGAACCCAAGGTCCAGTTATCGGCGTACAGGAAGGGGCTCAATGCAGGCGCAAGCGGCCCGGTAGTCGTCATCGCTCTTGCAGCAGCTCGCGTATTCGGGAATCTCGTGGAGCGAACGAACTTCGCGGAGACGGAACGAACGTCGATCGATGATGTTGAAGTAATCGTAACAGTCGTCCAGGTGCTGGTTCCGAACCTCGTAGTAGTCAGACTTGAGAGCCTTGGCACAGGCGTTGGAGCAAGGAGCGCACAACCCAGCAGCAACGCTGGTGGCGGAGGCGAGGGTGGCAACGATGACGGAGAGATTCATAATTGCGATAGATTAAGGAGCGTGGCAGATAGGATAGTAAAGGAACGAATGTATCTGATGAGCAGAGCTGGATCTCGCCATCTTGGCAGTGGAACCTGGGGTATTTAAGCACCTGGGGTCAGCTCGGGATGCGTCTATCTCTTGCATCCGACATGTTGGAGGTGTAATTTCTTTTTAAGCTTGATCAACTTCAGCCGGAAGCCGAACACCATTCTACACATGCCGGCGCAGTGCTAACTGTGTAGTCCAACATGATGGGAGACTGCCGGCGCGATTCTGACTGAGCCGGAGAGGATTGGCTCTGCTCTTAACTGCGAGGTGTGTGTCACTCAGGGGGTGGCTGCTGATGAGCAGCCACTTCCGGGCGTTTGGCAATGAAAAGCAAGTTATCAAGGATGATGCCGATGATGCAGGAGATGGCCAGCCCTGTTAGTATGGGGTAATTAGGTGCAGCCTCGAGCCGTGTTCGGATGTGGCTTGAGTATGCATATCGCAAAGTAGCCACACAAGACACACGCTTGTTTGGGTAGTGGCAACGATACTATCCAAGTTGTACCTCAGATTCCGGCGTCGGGAGTTGTTGTGTGGGAGGAGTTGCGTGGTGAAAGGCAGCAGTCGAGTATCTTATTGGTGGGGTCGCATGAGGTCATCCGTGCTAGACGGGACTTCACCAATTGGCTGGAAGAATCGCCAAACCTTGAATGAGCCCAAAGCATCTTATCGTCTTCGGCTTCAGCAATCTGTCAACTCCAAATATCCCAACAGCGCGATTCGGTTGACTGCATTTGCGCCCATACTGAGCCATCGTCTTGGAGAGAAAGAACAACGCCTCGGCCCATCTGCGGCATCATGGCTTCCAAACAGCGGCCATCCGTCTTGGTATGATCATGAGACATTGGCCATTGACGAGCCACCAACTCAATGCCTAGCATGCTAATCAATTCGTACAGGTCACCGACGCGAGAGAGCGACAAGCCCCCCGAAGGTCCCTTCAACGCCAAGATACCGGAAATAGCCCGACTCCCTCGGCGCCGATGCGATTCATGACCGTCGACAACGTGCTCCAGTACAACACCCAGATCCCCTCAGGCCAACCTCGCGCGCCCCCGACCCCCGTCTCTCGACCTACATCCGCCGCCGCCGCGTCCCTCGGCAGTCGAAGAATCCCCAGCGGCGGCCTTCCCACCGCGCAATCGCGAACCGGCCAGCCCATACCCTCGCGTACGACCAAGATCAGCGAGAAGCTCGTCCTCCTGCCAGAGACTGACGATGGCGCCGATGACGTGGACGAGGAGATTGAAAGCGAAGCCGTCCTGGCGAGGAGGCTGCAGGACGAAGAGAACCGACCGTTGAAGGATGAAGAATTGGACGTGTTGAGGAAACGAGGCGGCATTCGCGGCAAAAGCTATGCCGAAAGACTTCCAAAGATGCAACGCACCGAGAAGGTCAGCCGACTCACTGCCTACTGTAACGCCCAGGCCTACAAGATCAACGCGACGGCCGAGTTCCTCCGCAAGAAGCACGAGGCCAAGACCAAGCTGTACGACGACTGTCTATACGTCATTTACGCCCTCCCGCTCCTCAATGGCACCGACGGCTACCGCGTCCGCAGCCGACCCATACTCAAAACCCCCGGCACCGGCAAGACGGTCCTCGACCTCGAGATCGAGCGCAGCGAACGTCGCAATCACCACGAGGGTTACTTCGAGGACGATGCGTACATGGGCACGAGCCCCGATCGCCCTTCGCGCTTCAGCGATGCCTCTCCCGCCACGGAGGATCGTCAGAACCCCTTCCGCCACGACGACGATTTCTCGCAGATGAACCGCCTAGCGCCCGACACCAAGAAGTTTGCCGAGATGTTCGTCTTCTCGTACGGCGTCGTCGTCTTCTGGAACTTCACCGAGCACCAAGAGAGGGACATCCTGGCCGACCTCACCTTCGCCGCGGCAGGCGGCATCAGCTTGCTCACTCGCCCCCTGGACCAGGACGACTATGAGACGGAGGAGTTCCACTTCGAGTACAGTCCCGACGTCAAGCGCCCTCGCGTATTCAACGACATGATCACGCTGCTGCCCCGTTCCGACCACATGATCAAGCTCACCATCAGCCATGCCATTGCCCAGAGCACTCGCCTGTGTTTCTTCGAGGAGCGCATGAGCGAGACCATGCTCGATGCCCAGGATGTTCCCAAGACTCTTGCCCTCACGGGAGAGCTGAACATGACGCGCACTGAAATTGTGCGCATGCTCGGCCGCCTCTTCAAGAGCCGCGTCGACATCAACCTCTGTAAGAAGCCTCCCTCCCTCAATCAATCAACCCAAAAGAAACCTCCAAGCTAACAACCATGCCCATAGCTTCCAGCATCCTCGACGTGCCAAACTTCTTCTGGGAATCCGAACCCACCCTCCACCCCCTCTACGCCGCCATCCGCGAATACCTCGAAATCGACCCGCGCATCAAGGTCCTCAACGAGCGCTGCCGCGTCTTCCTCGACCTCGCCGAGATCCTCTCCGACTCCGTCGCATCCTCCAAGATGAGCGTCATCACATGGATCATCATCGTCCTCATCGTCGTCAGCATCATGGTCACCATCACCGAAGTCCTCATCCGCTTCGGCATGATGACAAAGGCAAAGACCCCCAACGTCAACGTCCCCGTCCTCGAGGTCGCCCCTCCGCTCGTCGTCGCCGGCGTCCCGCCCGTTCAGATGCCGACTAGTGACCTGGAACTCCTCGCGCGGACGCTGGGTCTCGAGGCTAATGCGACGCTCAAGGATGTTCGCGATGGGATTTGGGCGTTGCGCAAGGAGGTTGTTGGGGATGCGCCGTTTGTGCAAGCATCGTCTTAGAAAGACCTCTAAGCCTGGCTCGTGGATGTCTTCTTTTTTTTTCTCCTGATTTCTCGCATAGCACGGCGCATCGTGGTTCGTTTCGTTTGGGCGGGTTGGCTGTCTGATTGTTTTGTTCAAAGTACATGTTTCGCAACTCGTATTTCATTCCTTTCCCAATGATATCAGTACTTAGTAATTAGATCGTGGATAGTCCTCACAGCTGGCTCATCACCAAGGCTATCCCAATACATAAAGCTCTTGTTCATCGCGGCAGTACATACAGCCTGTCCTCACGATACCCGTATACATGGCACTCCTTACGTCACACAGCTTCAAAAAGGCCGCTCAGGTAGGAACATTTGTCCGAAATTACTTCTATTCTTCGCAAAAACACATCCCTATCCAAAACAAAGTTGTGAACATGTGGAATTGATAAAAAAAAAACCCGGGCAGAATCCGTGTTCGCCTCTTCCCCAAACCCCGAGTTCCATGATCATGACTAGAACACCTTTCCCCTCCGTTCCAATAAGTAGCGTATAGGGGATCGTCTTATAATAGTAACAGTGGTAACACCCATTCCCTCGAGAGCTGCGTGCTGCAGTCCCAGCGAGATTCGGGAATGAAGGAGCCAAACGAGTTTCCCCCACTCCGTTTCCTCCCCCCCCCCCCAACTTCATCTATAATAAAGTCGTGTATTAAAAAAAACCGCCTTTTATTTCTTCCCAAAAGGTCGTTACCTGGGGTTCTGGTCAACGGGCTTGTAAGCGGCTTCCTTGGCCTTCTTCGACCTGTTGTCGAGCTCGGCCTTGCTGTAGATGGCGGCACCAAGCATCGTGACGGCCATACCAGCTCCGTTGAGCAGGTCAATCGTCACATCGAAGAGGACGATACCGAGAGCAACGGTCAAGCACTGCTTCATGTTGCCGCAGACGGTCATGGTGAGGGCACCGGCAAGCTTGTTGGTGTTGAAGGACGAGATGTTGAGGAGCAGGGCCAGGAAACCGTTGCCGAAGAGAGAGGCGAAGGCGGGGGGGAGAGAAATCTCGCCGGACGTCATGAGCTTGTGGAATCCACCAATCTCGCCGGTAGCGGCGGAGCAAGCCAGAGCCTGAAGGGCGGCGAGGGGAGACATGCGCATGAGGAATTCGATCGGGGGAAGGGCCAGAGATCCGGTCATGAATCGGTTGGTAACGACGGTCTAGAAATAAGTTAGATTTAAATAGTCGCATTTAAGTAGTCGAGTATCGTACCTTGAGAGAAGCGAGAATCACACCAAGAATGGTGAGGAGGAAACCAGCATCGGTGAAGCTCATCTCACCAAGGGTAGTCATGGCAGCACCGACAATGAGGGGAATCAGAGAGAGGTAGGTCATGGTGCTGTAGCTACGGCTGTACCAGACGCGGTAGATGAGGAGAGTGAAGATGGGGCACAGCATGCGCATGGTCTGGTAGAAGGGGACGGAGACCATGGCGAGCGACAGGTTGGAGACGGCAATGTTGGAGGTGAAGAGAGCGCTGAAAGCAACCAAAGCGAGGTTCTCTTTGCGACCCAGTCGGGACAGCTTGAAGTAGCCCATCTGCAGCATCGCCCAAGTGCCGACGCTGGCAAAGGAAGCGTGCAGGAAAGTCAACAACCACGGGAAGTGGAACTGCGGTGCGGGAGCGAAAACGTCAGCATTGGTTTCAGGCCGGAAAAGCGGCATGAATGGAGTCCAAGATGCGTCTGCCAAGACAGAGGAATACGAAGGCTGGGAGGCCGCAGCGGGAGGGAGGAAATCGACTTACCATGCTCAGGACGAGCTTGTTGTAGAGCGTGAGCATCAACGAGAAGAAGAAGTAGGTTCCGAGCCATGCGAACTTGACGGTGCTGGGGATCGAGTACTCGTGGTCGATGTTCTGACCCTTTTCGGGCTCGGGGCGACCGGCGTCATTCTCCAGGTCAACCTCACCCTTGGTCTCTCGTTCTCTTTCCTCGGGGGTGAGGAGAGGAACGGGTTCCTCAGCGTCGGGGCGGGACATTGCGGCGAAGGTTTTCGTCGATTGAGACGATTTGTGTAGAATCGGTAGGAGGTCGCGTAAGGGGAGTCGTGACGTCGTTCGAGAAGGTCGGGCGCTCTGGAGGAGGTCAGGCGCACAGGAAGGGAGTCGCGGAATGGCAAACTCGTTCTAGGAAGAATAGGAGCGCGATAGCCAAACGGGCGTGGTCGTGTTGGTTGGTGTTGACGGAATGAAGGTTGAGGATCAGAGCGTGACGCAAGAAATCCAAGTATTAAATGGCGGCGAAGGTGCTACCAGGCGAGAAAAAAAATGGGCGGACAAGGGAGTGCGAGAAAAGCGAGCGGATTGGGCCAGTAAAATGCAATGCGCTGACAAGGCGAAAACGTGTTCTCGACTGGCAAAAGGCGAGAGCTCAGATGCAATGCACAAAGCGCAGATCGAAACACGAACCAACGGTTGATCTGAATAAGTTTTGTCGTCGAGACAGATGTGAAAGGGGGGGGAAGAGGAAAGAAAGAGAGTTTACGAGATGGGTAGGGGGGGATGAGGAGGTAGAAAAGGAAAGGGAGGGGGACTGGGGGGTTGATGGAGGCAGGAGCAAGGGGGAGAGCTAAGCTGCCTCGAGCATGGAATGGAACGGCAGCTGAATCCGCGGAAAGCACTGGAGGAGGGAAGAGACTTCAGGAGGCGGCTTACGGGATTGCAGTGTCAGCGGGCAGCAGTTGTTGGGGGACTTTGGGAGTAGGATCGAATAGAGAAAGGACAGGTAAGGCACTAATGTTCAGGTTGTACCTGCTCTTTTGCAGGGGAAATGCGGGAAGCTGCAAGTTCCTTCCCTCCGTCGCCTCCGCCAGGTTCCACCCGGCGTCGGTCCAGCTGATATCCGCACCTTGTTGTCCAAAATTGGAACAGGGCTCGCACGCACTCAGAGGAATGACCGTCTTGGCATCTTCACTTCCGCCCCTCACTGATCAACCCCTTTCCCCAAGGCCAAACGCCTGCGAGACAGCTTCTTGAATCATGGCACAAGGCCCGTTGCGCCTCTTTTTCTTCTTCTCCTGCTTCTTTCCATTTGCCGTGTTCAACTCGACCGTTGGTGTACCCTGCCCTTTCCCTTCGTGTAAGTTCACACTCAGTAAGCCCGGGCGCGTACGCGTCAACTTCATCCCGCTCCTCCCGCTCACCCACCACCCCCCGTCCGACGATCCTCCCTGATGGTTACCTATGAGGGCGAGACCTTTTTTTTCTCTTTCTCCTCTCTCTCTCTGTCCCTCCCCCCTTCGCGCTACTGATTTCAAGAGATTGATTGATGAAAGCGCGAGCCGGGGGCCAAGCCAGGACCGATAGTCAAAATTAGCACCCTGCATCAAAAAGGGAGAGTCAAACGGAGGGAAATAAGGGGGTGGAGAGAGGTCGTGGGTCGAAGTCCTCGAATCCAATTCCGCATGTGCCACTGAAATCCCCAAAAGAGACAGACACGAGTCTCTGCGGCCAATCAAGGCGTCGGGCGACTTGGCCTGGACTCTTGGGAACCGCTAAACCCTGACGTCGGCGGTCATTTGGCCTCGAGGGAGAGTGGGAATGGGGGATATCCCAGCTCTCCTCAGCTCTTTGTGCTAATGCAAAGGAGGCATCTGCAGGAAAGGGAGAATTTTCCTCTCCCTTGAGAGTCCCCTTCTTTTGCTCTCGCAACGTTAATCTTATCGAACGTTACGAATATTACTTCGTACGGATCATGTACCGGTTGGTCACTGTATCCCCTACGGATAATTCTCTTGGCTTAGTCTCAAGTCGACCATCACGAGGTGGCGCCCAGCCTTTAGCATTTCCAAGCGCTTACCACGCTTGCAGGGCGGGCAGCCACCGATTTTCAAGAATAGAAATAGGTAAGCCTGCGCCGACAGCGAAGATCCAACTCGACCAATCCAGAGGAAAAGACTGAGACATGACATGCCCATCGCCAGGAGTCGTCGAACCCCCCCCTCCTGGACCATAGGCTCGTTATACGGACGATACGTACCGGCTCAAATACGAATTCCGCATGCAGCTCCTTGTCTGGAAGGAAAAAGCATGACAGGCTGACAGGGCGTCTGATAATCAATTTAAACTGTCGGGGAGTCTGGCACGATCCGAGATTTTCTGTAATCGTGAAGTCATCCAGTTCACCACATGTTGCCTGCCTGGCCTTTTGTTCAACAGACGGGCTCTCTTTCGTTTCCCTCCCCTTCACTCCGCGCCCGGGGGAAACAGAAAAAACGCACAGCAGGTCACTTCCGCGTATCCCGCCCTGTAGGATCCCGTACGAGTTTACGCGCATCTCATCTGTGGCCCGCGACGACTTCAAACTGGGGGAGGGGTTCAAACTCGGCCGGGGGAACCAACAACACACGCGATGGTGACAGCCCGGGATGCCATTGCAAAATCGACATGCAGACGCGTCTCGAGAGCAGAGTGTAGCGAGCGAATTGCGTACGGTTTTTTTTTTTTTTT
>JAMQMW010001677.1:6561-56857 GCA_024115155.1 Thelonectria blattea
GCTGAATAGCGAATGTGATAATTGGTCCCTTCGAATTCACTCATCAAACCTCCGTTCTGTCCCTTTATGCGACACACCGCCACCATTTACCACGCCTTCCTCATTCCGCTTGTTCGACAACCGATTTCTTTGCATCCACCCCGTCCTCATTTCCCAGCTTGGCGACAGTTTTCTGGGTCATGAACTTCTCAGTATTGGGCGCAAAGAACGACAGAAGTACTGCGACACCGCTGAACGTAATTGTGGTGATGTAAACGGTTCGATGAGCATCCGAATTTGCGAACTTGTACGCCCGGATCCCAGCCGTGATGATGCTGCCGGAGATGCTAGGAACCGACTAGAAAGTACCTGTAGACCTAGTAGACATCGTCGTAATCAATCCCTCAACCAAGGGAAATGGTAGTCTGGTAGCAATGACAGCGGACGAAACACAGCTTGGGATCGCGACATCAAGGCGGCTTGTGAGTCTTGTTGTATATACGGCGTGGCGATTGAAGCACAATCTAAAAAGATTCCTCCCGCGGATAAAACGGCCATGCATTGATACCTCGTTTTACCTGTCCTGGCCGCCATCATGCCGCCGGTATATGACCAGAAGTCATGCCGACGCCGTTGATGTTGGAGATGCCGACCAGATATTTGAGATCTTTTCCATCTGAGTACAAGACAGCAGCTTGCATGGGCCCTTGAATGACTGTGATGGCCTAGTTCAATATGTAGGAATCGAGAAGTGATCTTACAGATAATGGCAAATGGATAATTCGCAAGCGCCGGCACGAAGGCTGAGCAGAATCACCGCAAACCCAGTCGACGTTTCTAAACAGGTGGAGGGGAACCAAAGGCTTCTTGATCGGAGCATATATCTGCCAAACAACAAAGGCACCTAGAGTGACACCACCGATAGTAATGGCGGACATGGCAGCTGCGTGTTTCCAAGGGTACATATACTGAGCCGACCCAACTCAGGCTCAGGAGGAAAGCCATGAAATGATGAAACGACCAGCAAACAGAAAGTGTCGGGATAGATCAAGTCCTTGACTTAACATCTGACGGGGGGATTTTCCTCTCTGCTGTGCTTCTTCTGAAAGGACGGTGGGAAGTAAAAGAAAACCCAGCAAGCCAACGCCGCCACGTTAATGCCAAGAAGGAACCAGTACAAGCCCCTCCAGCCAACTGAAGGATATTTTTCGATGAACTCATAGGCAGTAGATGGACCAAGACTGGACTGGAAAGTAGAAAAGTAGAAAAGCCCATTTCCAACGTATATGTATTATCCAGTTATCTGTGTCGAGAGCTTGCGTGAGACCATCTTCTCCGTGCCTCTTATGAAACATCAAATGTTGGATCAAGATCGTGGGTCAGCATTTCTCTATCCAGATAACATAACCAACTTCTCATGTTCTCCCTGCGAGTCCCTAGACGATGGAAATTCGATAAATACTTCTTGGTAGACGTTAGATTCATATGTGGTGCCGAAAGGCTTTCGTCTTTCCAACTTGGACGTTTAATTTCGACTTATGAGTGACTCGAGAATGGAACCACGGTGTAATGGTCCATCGTTCTCGCTGCTGAGTCAAGATGAAGCCAGGGCGGCATCTCAAGAGGGGGACATAAAAGCATCTAGAGGTCCGTCATATCTATAAACCTCACTGCTACAGAAATCTGTAGGTGCAAGTAAGGAACCCTTGAAGACTCGAGAAGTACTTTCGGCCGAGTCGAGCCGTATGCAGGCGCTTTGTTCTTTGCTGGGACTCGAAGAAGAAGCATACCTAACTTGAGACACTGAGTCGAGGGGTTGAATCCTCCTCGTGGGCCGTGAGGAGCTAGAAACGTCAATGGGCTTGACATCAGACATAATTCCCATTTCAATCATGCGCAAGAAGTAAACTCATCCAACCGACCGATTTGAATGGCCCGTTTATCGTGTTGGCCAAGACATGCCAATAGACTTATGCGGGGTGAGCATCGGAGGACTGAAGAATTCTTCCACCAGTCAGGATCGCATATGACATGACCTCTTCTAAGCAGATAAAAGGGTGCAGAAACCAAAGCAAGGTACAACAAACCGTATTTTTCCTGTACCTGCATCCTCTGCCGAAGTTTTGACCCTCCTTGCCTTCTTTGACCGTGAAATACTCGCATCCCCGACACTAAAATGGAGCTCGAAGACATCAGAAAGTCGATGCTGAAGTCGCTGAATGCAAACCTGGTTCCAGGCGCTGCGGAAGGTCTCATCCCAGCCACGTTCAATCTCACCACAGAACTGAGGGTGAGCTTCAACGGACGAAGAGTGAGCGCGGGCAATCTGTTCCGCTCGAGCGAGTGCAAGTCCGCTCCAGCAATCAATTTCAACCCTAGCGTAAGAAGCAACACTGAAGGTTCGACTGTCCCTAATAAAGCTGATCCAAGTTTGTAGGTCAATGCAGAACCGGAAACATCGTACCTGATCATGCTGGTCGATCCCGATGCACCCACCCCAGATGACCCCAAGTTCGCATTCTGGCGTCATTGGATCCAACCTGGGCTGCGAGCATCTCCAAAGGAAGATACTACTTCCGCCACTTCTACTCAGCCAGCCTTAACGGAATATCTTGGGCCCGGCCCAAAGGACGAGTAAGTGCTATCACCTATGGCTTCTGCCTGGCCCAACCTAATCAAGTGGGATGCGAGTCCGGTTCATGTTGGCCACCGACTTACATGGAGTTTCACTCAGTTCGAAGCCCCACCGGTACCTCTTTCTTCTGTTCCGCGAGCCCGATGGCCTTTGTATTCAGAAGCAGGATGTCGAAGGCGAAGGATTTGTGCAGAGGCGATCATTCGCTGCTGCGGAATTTGTCAAGGCGCACAACTTGGAACTCGTCGGAGTGAACTGGATGCTTGGAGCTGGCGACGGTTGGCAAGAATAGAAGCGGACACGGAGGTCGAAAGAATCCACTGTCGCTTGCTCATGTCATTATACTATCGATAAGCCCCCTTACACAGGATTGCGGCTTGATTCATGCATTCCAAAGTCCCAGCCATCTAGGTTCGGGTTGTTGATGAGAAACTGTAGATCGCCCATGCCTCCAGTGACCTAACAATGGTGTTTTAAGTAAATATCTCTAAGGAATTGTGCGAAGAAAGACCTACCAGCGAGTCAAACTGTCCCCATCCGGTTACATGGAGGATTGAGCTGCCTGGGCTGTTGTCGGAGAAGCCCAATCCATCATTCCCAGCTGTCGAGCTGAGGCCCATCTGGCCCACTGCCAAGTCAACAGGTTCTCCTCTCCTCGAAGTCAAATGATCCAGTGGAAGAGATCGATCTTGGAACAAAACCTCGGGAACAGCCATGCCCTCTCCTTGCTGCTCACTGAGATCGCGGAGATGACGGCTGTGCCGCAATAGTTCAGCTCGTAGCTCTTGAAGAACCAATCCGTAGCGCTGCGCCAAGGAGCCTTGGATTGCGATGGATGATATTTGTCGCTGACATTTGCTCGCAGCGTGAAAAGCAGGCACGTAGGTCTGTGGAGGTTCGTGGCGTTGTTGAATGGCATAGACATATAACACCACAACGGCGCAGAAAGCGAAATAGTGGGTGAACTTGGTGAATTAGCGAGTCTGTATTATATGCATCCAAGTTCATCCATAATTTCATACCCAAAAAGTGTTGTACAGTTGACCACTTGAATTCAGATCGTCAATCTTGCCCACGATGTTCATTGCGGCGGTGAGGCAGGCTTGGGCATGTGTGTCAGCCGAATGGCCCTGGGTGGGAGGCTGATGCCTCGAGACGCCGAGATTTGCTAAACTGGCAAAGTTGCGTAAAAGGAACGGGCGATGAATCAAGATTTGCGCGTGCCAGCAAGCGAGGTTAAGCACGTTTCTCTGGCGAAGGAATATGGGCTGAAGGAGAGACGGGTCGACGCCCGAGGCCCCTACGAGATAGGACACGCTCGTACGCCACTCCTCAATGTCGTTTGTGAACTTGGCAGCCAGCTTGTGTTGGTTCTCGAGGGATGGGGGGCGAATTCCATACAAGCTGCGCAGGATATTGGCCATGATACGGGAGAGCCTACTCGTAATAGCAAAGGTTCACATACATAATACATGTGTGGTCAAAAAACTTACTTGATGTGCGCAACTGAACCGGCCATGACAGACTGGTTGTTTGGTGTCAAAAGCATCGAGGTCGGACTGTACGCTAGTTGATGATCATCTAAACACAGAGGCATCTCCTGGTCGATGTCATCGTCGTGAAATGTTCGGGGTCTCCCAAGTGCGGCGCTCAGGTACGTGTCTAGGTTGTAGGCGCACCAGAAAGTTCGTTTGCGGCATTCCGACTCAACGTGGTCAAAGTCGCCAGATGCCTCCCCTCGAGATTTGCGATGAATACCAAGCGCGAGGATCATGTGCGCAGTGGTTCCAAACAGACTCCAACAATGGTTTAGTCGGGAGTGAAACAACAGATACAGGCACTGGGAGAATCTTGCCTGCACGCTTGTGAGTCTGACGGCACCCTTTTCTGCTGCGAGCTGGTCTTCGGCGGCAGAGAAGAACCGGGAACTTGGAGAGTTAGCCTGAAGCTCGCTTTGACAGGACTTGGGTCTCATGCCTTGCCGATGGATCGGTAATGCCAGTCTTGGTGTTAGGAAACGTCTCAGAATGAGCAAAGACCATGAGCAGGAGCGCAGTCTGACTCCTGGCCGAGCTCTGGTTGGTCATGGTCCCGTTGGTGGTGTAGAGCTCGTGAAGCCATTTCTCCAGAGTCTGACGATGCAAAAACCGATGTGTGGCGGAAGCAAACTCGAAGTACCTGCGAACCAAGGACTCTGCTTCGGCCTTTGGCGGAAGGATTAAGAAGCGCGGATCGTACTGGGGAAGAGGCAAGTCGCCAAAAGTGAAGATTGAGGAATCCGAAGAGGTGGAAGACTGCTGTTGAGACAACTTCCTCTGTATCCGCAAGAGAAACGACACCCCGGAGGCAGGACCAACGTAGTGACCTTGACGATCAAGCTGTGCTAGTTCTGGCGAGTTGCGCGAGGAATGTGCTGAGTCTCCGCGAGGTGCTTTCTGTTCACGCACGCTTTCATGCTCCATAGAATTTGATCTGTGAGGGTATTCTTGGGGCGAATGGGCAACGGCATCGATCTCACTCGAACGGCCGGGATGACTGGGCTCATTATTGCTTTCCCTCCGAGTCGAAAAGGATTGATGTCCTGGATCGATCTCAATGGATGGTAGACGGCCACGTCGGTACGAGGCGGTATACTTGCAGTCGAGTCCAAGACGCGAACAACCTGTGCAAGGATATTTTCCGGAACATCGCGTCTTGCGGCTATCGTGAGTCAGAGTGGGAGCTTGAACAGACGGGGAAATGGACAAGTCGGATAAGTCAACCGGCAGGGGTAAGTTCGAAGAAGGGGTCAGACGGGATGGATGAAATAAGATAAAGGTGATGGCTTGTCCTCGTCTTGAGGAATCAGCTTGGGGAACTCACGATTTACAGCGATCGCAGGCCCGACTGGCTCTGCTCCTTACATGGGGCGGTTTCCGGTGTCTCGGGGTTGCTTGCACATCGCTGTGACCGAGCAGTTCGGTCTCATCACGGGTACTATCCGTGATGATGCCGTCGGGACTCGGCTCGTGCTGATCGGACATGTTTGCAGGACAGGGACTTGAAGTGAAGGACGAGAAGCAGAAGATGTCGGATAAGCAAGAGGGTTGGGACCGCTGTTGCCGCTTTTCCGACGGCTGTCGGAAGAGCACCTAGCGGGGTAAACAACATCGCGTCGTCCAAGCGGGGTCCTCGGGAGAAGTTGACGAGAAGCCGAGTTGATTCAATCTCTCCTCTCCTCCATGTCACCATTTTATTCAAGTGAAGGTATTCAATCCTCGAGGAGACCTAGGCTGACTATTGCCGATTACCATTCTCGCCATTCTCCCCCAGGTCCGACGAATCCTGGACTGACCCATGGCTCAGCATTTTTACTGAGCTCGCGAATCTTCCCCTCATCGACCTCAATTCCGAGCCCCGGGCCTTTCATGAGCTTGACATATCCATCCTTGATGTCCCAGATCTCAGGGTTCTTGATGTACGAGAGCAAATCATGACCGCCCGTGTTGTAGTGAATCCCCAGACTCATTTCCTGGATGGCGAAGTTTGGCGTCGTCGCGTCAACCTACATGTTCGCAGCCAAGGCAATGGGGCCAAGGGGACAGTGCGGCGCAATTGCGACGTCGTATGCTTCGGCCATGGCCGCTATACGTCGCAACTCGGATATCCCGCCCACGTGGGAAATGTCGGGCTGCAGGATGTCGACGCAGGTAGCTTCTAGGAAGGGCTTTACATCCCAACGGCTATGCAGCCGCTCTCCCAAGGCAATCGGTGTAGTTACCGTCTGCGAGAAGGCCTTGATGCCTTCGATGTGCTCCGAGAGGAGGGGTTCCTCGATGAACATGGGACGAAGAGGCGCGAGAAGGGCCGCGAGCTGTCTGGCCATGGGCTTATGTACGCGGCCGTGGAAGTCGACGCCAGCGTCCATTCCGAGTGCCTTGACCGTCTTGACTCTTTCCACACAAGCGTCGAGTGCCGAAGGCGAGTCAAGCCAGCCAAGGTCTTCAGTGGCGTTCATCTTGACGGCAGTGAAGCCTTGTGCCTTGCGAGAAAGCCTGGAATGTGTGTTAGGGAGTCAAAAAGCGCAATGTATCCCGGACTTACGCTTGAGCCTCGACGTCCTGCGGCCGATCGCCGCCAATCCAAGCATACACCTTGAGCGTGTCGCGAACTTTTCCCCCAAGAAGCTCGTAAATGGGTACGCCAAGTTTCCTGGCTGGGGTAATTGACGAGTCAGCAAGAACACCAGCACATCAATGCCGAGTCTCACCTTTGAGATCCCAGAGAGCGATGTCGATCCCAGCGAGAGCACTCATGAAGACAGGGCCGCCTCTGTAAAAGCCCATGCGCCAGGACTTTTGCCAAATGTTTTCAATCTCACTACAACGAAATGAGTCTGCACCTGCCTCTCCTAGATTGCGAGAGTACGTACTCTGCCTCCATTCCCGTGTATTGAGCAGCCCATGCGTCGAGGCACCCTTCCACAGCTTGAGTGTGGCCCTCGAGCGACGCCTCGCCCCAACCGTGATTGCCAGCATCGTCAGTTATCTTCACAAATAACCAACGCGGCGGAACGCGAAAGTACTCGATTTTTGCGATTTTTGCCATTGCGACAATGTGAGGGTGAATGCATCAACTGCGAGTACTAACGAAGTATGTGAATTGGTATTTTTTTTGTAGATTATAGGCTGCTAGGAAGACAGCGCAATAATATTCTCATGTCCATGGACGACGGAAGATCATCAATTAGTTCGGAATTAGACCCGAACTGATGCTCAATTGCCTCCGACGTCGGGATGTATGATTCGAGAGCGGGGTAGGAAACATGTCATGTTGTGATGCGGGCGGCCAGCAAATCGCGCTGATGTGAATAAGGATGAGTCTTGATCTGGTTGTCGTGGGAGGGATCTCTTCTTCCCAGCAGCCGAGCCGGTGGGATCTGTGAGAAATCTGATCCGCTGAGAAGCGGATTTGGAGAATGCAACAGGCCATTGGGAATTTTATCAGGTATCCATACAAGTCTACGGATGATTCCAATAGCCAATTTAACATTGCACTTATTTCAGACGTCATTCCTTGTTATGCATGTTCAAATGCTTTGAGATGAGTGATTACCCCATATCCCGGTATCCCCAGGTTCATGTCTCGGCCTTCTGCCCGAAGAAGCTCAAGCTGTTTCATACGCTGTCATGCGCTCACTTACCATTGCCGCTCGCGGACGAGACCCAATAGCGCCATTGTCGTGACTGAACATCAAAGAAACTAAGTAGCGAGCAGCTGCCTATGCACTCGGCGAGCGACGGCGAGAAAACGGCGCAATTTGAAGTGTATACCCAGGTATTCTGTCAATGGCCCTATGAGTGATGCATGTCGTTGCGAAGGAATCGAGGCTTTCTGAGTCTCGCTACCATGCTTGCCTTTCTTCCATGGCTGTCGGAGTGTTCCCACTCCAACGGGCAGGACGAATAAGTATCCGATGTGCTCCTTGAACTCAGTTTATGTTGAAGCCGGATAAATTGGCCAGAAGCAACGATGAAGAATTAATGATAGCATACATTCGAATGCTTTGCGCATTATATTGATCTGAATTTTTTGGCTTCGGAACAGTTAATGGCCTGGAAACAGCCTAACAATCCAGACAAGTGTTACCCTAGGGCTGGGACACAACACTTTTCCATCCATCACGATCGTCGCAGAGATAGTCTCCGGTGAATGCACCAATTAAAGAATTTATGAAAGGGGAAAATTTGTTATTTGGGACGTATAGGTATATATTTGAAGTAAGGTGCACTATTTATATCCACGAGCGGGCGAGAAGAGGTGGTAGCAGTCCCGAATCTTTCATGGTTTCACTAACTTTCCTGGGAGCTTTCAGTTAGTAAGAAGCTCTAAAATGAAGCTGGACCTGAAGCTGGACCTTCAGTGTTGACTCAAGGAGTCAGGTGGCGATAATCTCAAAAGTTCACAGCTTGGAATGGTACAGGCTTGATGACTTCGAGCTCAATGATGAGATTGGTGTGAAAAGTGTGTATCGGCTGGGTTTTATTGGAGGTCTAGTCAAGTAATAACTGGATATTCATCTCGTTGTAATTGTCGTATGCAAGATCCCTGCCTGAGAAACACCCATCGAGTCGCCCCAACCGCAGTCCTCCCTTCCTCAACCTGTTAGGTAGCAACGTGCTCGCCAGTGTAACACATGTCACAGAGGTCGGTATTCACGACAGTATGCATACAGTCGCACTGGGCGCACTGGCATATCGTCGTTGATCCCGCGTGGTCGGATCTGGGGTTGGTGGGCGGCTGCTGATTCTCGGTGAACATGGTTTTGAAGGAGCAGTGAGTTATGCGATCGAACTTTTGCTTGCTTGACTCGAAAGTTGAGTGAGGGTGAAAAGATTGGAGGTTGTGGCTTGGGGATGGCTAAGAAGGCACCTGACCGTACACCTGTCTGTGGCTTTCTTTATACATGACCTGTCACACGTACCAAAAACCTTGAAGGGTCTTGGTGGAAGCCTGATTCATCATGAAAATATGTGAAATGACGATGTAGATATCTGTGAAGTTACGACAAATGTTTTCGAAGTTACAACCCGACATCAGTGATCCGGATATTGTCGATGTGAGGACCCGTGAAGGGTTGCCACGAGAGGCTCCAGTTCTCATCAATTCATCGATTTCTACTTGGCTTCCATATCGATTCAGAGATGAGAGAAAGTCCGAGGTTACGGCACGGAGCTGGTGCTTAGGATACATTTGACGAAGAAGAGTGAGTTCGTGATGCAGATGCTGAAGAATTAATCTGATTGACATATCTACGCAAGCCATCAAATATCATGGGTGCCAAGCGCGTCTTCCAAACCGACACCCCTTCATACAAACCAATATATTATCAATGTACATGTAACTGCTACAATAGCTGAACACGAGATTACTTCAACTGAAAGGGAGACGATGTGGTCGGCTTCTTATGCCACGGACAATGAGCACACGCCCAAAGCGTTATTAATATCCTGCCTTGATGTGATCTATGCATAGTCATGACAATGCCTGAGGTCGAATTTTTCAAGGGGAATAACGTGCTTTTTAACGCGTTTGAGGTTGTCTCTCTGACTACAACGCTCCCACATTCCGTGCAGAGAGGTGTGACGCGTCATCACAAGCACCCAATCATCTCACACAACGAGCATTAGGGGGCCCGAGTGAATCAAGCTTGGAAGCAGAATATTGTTTGACATTTGTCCCAACCATTGTGTCAAACCTTTCGTTCCGTGCTTGGCAGGCTTCATCTCGTTGTCAATACAACGCATAGGCGCCGTCGAGTGGCATGGAGCTGTCAAGCGAGCAGTTAGCACGTTTCATCCAGCTGCCGTGTTTTAAGCTTAATCGCATTCGGCCATTATTCCGCGTATTAGATGAATTTTATCAGATGTCATTATTTTTCTTTCCTAGACTGTTTGAGATTGTTGATGGTACCTACCGTACCTGTAAGGCAGGGAGGATCAGGGGCATGATCAAGCGCTTTGTCGGAAAGCGTTTGTTTAGAAGGGTGTTCTTTAAATACTTCGGTTTCCTTCAGATGTTATTTGAGTTTCCTCACTGCGGGCAGTGATACGAGATAAGCGCATTTTCGCAATTTGCTCTGGCAGCATATCTAATTCTTGGTCCTGGTGGCCTCCGTTTATCATTCATTCGTTTCTTTTAATAGCCCACGTTCCTTCTCCCCTCTATTCCAAAATGTCTATTACGTCCTGTCCAGTTTCCGGCCAGATGGGCGGCAAATGCCCCGTCGGTCCGCCAGGCGCTTCTATTCGCAGCCGCTCAGCCAGCCAGAGAAGAGGGCCAAGAGGCTGTTCATTTTCGGGGGTTACCCAGCCCGGTGACATACACGCTGCTTTCGATGTAAGCAAAATATCCCGCTTGCTCTTGTGTTTCATACTTATATGTCTAGATTCCTCGAGGAGTCGATGCCGACGAATGGCTGCGAATGAGGTATGCTCCGCGCTGGAGTCTGATATGAACATCAACTAATGGTGAGCAGAGAGAGGAGATCCATCAACGATCTTCTCTACACCAATTACCCATCTCGACGCGATATCGACGCCCTCAAGAGCCAAGCAGAACTAGACGCCATGAACGCCAGCGAGCATGACCTACTCGCCGTTGCGTTAGGAGCACCCGCACGACAGGTCATGCAAAGAGCAGAGGAGATCGGACCACTGACAGGCTGGCGCGATGGCTACCTCAGCATGGAGCATGGCTTTTGTCCATCCGACTACGAAGAAGCTCCCGGTGCCCTTGCTCGATCTCCAGGCCTGATCTGGTCTAATCTTTGCGAGAGGATGCCCGGGTGTTGCGCCCGGGGCCGAGTGAGGGAAGCGATTGCCGCGCTGCCATTGATAGAAGGAACCGAGGAGGTGATTCCTGACCAAGCACTCTGGGCCGCCCTTGTGGCTCTTGGTATGCTTTGCTCCATCTATCGCTTCGAGGAGAAGTTCGACGGCACAGAAGGCGTGTCCTCCAAGAGACAAACCAAGTGGCGACCCCAGTGCCCCATGGGCGACGACCTCTGCGAAGAGCTCAAGAACATCCCGCTTTGTATTGCTCTACCTTTCTACCAGATTTCTCGACGCATGGGTCGTACACTCCCTCACCTGAGCTTTCCAGACCAATCATCGTACAACCTTCGCATCAAGGACCCTACATCAAACTACCCATACCTTGCGCGTTTCGACAACATTGAACTGCGATGGCCCATGTTCGGAGAGCGAACCGAGGTGGCCTTTCTGAAGGGTTGCGCGGATACCTCTGGTACGTGATGCTCCCTCAAGACTGAAGATACAGAAACTCACTTCGCCTGCAGCATCATTCCAACACGGCCCAGATGCCATTGCCGCCTGCCAGGAGCATGTCATGACTGGGAACGTCGAAGGCCTTCTCCGCGAGATGATTCGACTGAAAGAGATCCTGGAACGAATGCCCAACGCCTTTCACTCCATTTCTCCCAACCCAAACGCGGGAGAGAATTATGTTTCTGCCGATCGTTGGCATCGCTGGGCGCTCTTCTCGGCGCCTCTATCTCGGCGATGCCCAGCTTCATCTGGACTGCAGTTCCCACCGTATCTCGTCATGGATGCGTTTCTGGGACGCAAAAAGTAGGATTGTTACCGAATCCATAACTTAAAGGTCCCGAGTTCTGACTTGGACTATAGATACGGATCGTTCCTCGGCGTCGAGGGCATTCACCTGCGAGCATGGCTCCCTACCAACCTTCGAGCATTCATCGCCGCCATCGAGTATCATTATCGAATCCCGGAGTTCGTGCAACAGTCCGGAGACCCTCGCCTCATGGGCGTTCTCGACGGAATCGTCGAGGCTTACACCGGCGAGCGCGGCTTCATGGGCGTGCATCGATACAAGGTCTTTGGCATCTTGGAAATTGCTGCCAAGACGGGCCGCACCGAGACGAACGGTCTATCCGGTGCTTCAGATCCCACCAGACCATGGGAAGAAACTCACCGGCAGTTTTCCGATGCGATGAAAGAACGCCTCGAACCATATCGTGGAGAGCTCTCGGTCGAGCCTCACCAGATGCGTGGCTCATTTGAGGAGTGTCGGTACACTACCAGTGTGTTGAGCTGCAATTCCGTGGATTCCGACCCCAAACGCTCGATTGCCCTCGTCACTCTGGACCTCCAAGATACCGGCATCACATTTCAGCCGGGCGATCGCTTGGCTGTCATGCCTCTCAACGGTTGGGATGAATGCGCCAAAGTTGTCGCCGCGCTCGGTCTGGAGCCGCTCATCAATGATCCGATCGAGGTCGATGGAACGTGGAAGCGCTTTGAGCAGCATCTCGCCTCGGTGCGAAGAGGTCCTACGCAGAGTCTCACAGTCACGGACATTCTGCGACGAGGTCATTTGGCGCCCATCACAAAGGACCTCGCGCTCAAAGTGCATGAGCTCTTGCACGCTTCCTCCAACACAGTACTTCAGGTCTTAGCGACGAATGAATGGCCGGTATGCGGATCGCTTGGGGATTTGCTTCAGAAGGCTCTCACCGACACGCCGGTTCACATTTGGGACAAGGCGTTCAACTTGGACAATCTTTCCTGGCTCGCTGATCTCGTCACTCTGGAGGTTCCGCGAACATACTCCATCGCCAGCTACGAGGATACCCTTCTCCCCACCACGGTTGATCTGGCCGTCTCCCGCGCCGAGCATCAAGTTTGTTCGACGTTTGCTGACAAGGGAGATGTTTCTCGGACGGGAGTCTCGAGCGGTTTCTTGAATCCCTATCCGACTCCGGACGAAATGCCGTCATCCGACGAAATCTTGATTGGAGTTTCTCGACCCGTCGCTTTTCAGCTGCCCATTGATAGTATGGCACCGTGTGCGTACTTTGCGGGCGGTAGCGGGATCGCGCCGTTCAGAGGCTTCTGGCAGAATCGGCTGGCAACTTCTGGACTTTCTGGTGGGAAGAACTTCTTATATCTGGGGGTCCAATCTCGCGAGAAGTTCTGTTTCGAGGAGGAGCTGAGAGATCTCGTGAGAATGGACTTCATGCAAGTTCACGTGGCATTCTCTCGAGACTCGCGAGGGCTTGCTTACGACCCTTACGTCAAGGACCTCGTGGAGAGGCAGATTCCTCCGCGGTACATTGACACCATGATCGTGGAACAGGGCGCCACCATCTGCGACCTCGTCATGTCGAAGAAGCAAGGAGGCTTAGGTGGCAATCTCTACGTCTGTGGCTCTGTCTCGGTCTTTGACTCCATCATGAGTGGTATTCGCAAGGCCCTCTACACATACCGAACAGCCACCATGGAGAATGTCGACATGATTGTGAACAAGGCCTTCGCAGAGCGTCGGTTCATGATCGACGTCTTCATGTCGCCCAAGCCACTTCCTTGCAACCTACCAACGATTCCTCTATCGCAGCTGGCTCTTCATACCGGTCACCGATCTGGATCGAGAATGTGGATTGGTGTCCACGGGAGCGTCTACGATGTGACTGACTTTTGTCCGATGCATCCCGGCGGAACGCTCATCATCAAGTCCAACGCTGGCGTTGATTGTTCTCGGTCTTTCGACAATCTCGCGCACACGAGCAACCCGGAAGTGACGAGCCTTCTGACTCGCTACTTTGTCGGGCATTTGACGCCAAAGCCCGACTACCACGGAAACAGCGAAATGTCTTCGCTGCATGACCTATGGGCGGGTTATCTTAGAATCACCGTCGAGACCTTGGTTGCTCATCAGTTCGACATGTACGAGATTATGGGAGCTTCCATGGACACAACCTCTTCCCATGACCCCAGCGGGAACACAAACATTTGGTTCAGAGAAGGCCTTCCCAACATCATCGCCATCCGAACCTTCTACGGCTACCAGAGCCGGCTCCTCCAAGGCGGTTTCGCCTCTCTCTTCGGCCCAAAGTTCCAAGAGCTGGTTCTGAAGCTCTCCTTCGCCGTCGCCAGTGCGGGAGGCCCAGGTGCGGAAACGAAGCTCCCCGACGTGCTGGGAACGATTGCGCGAGCAAAGACGAGCCAGGATGCGGCCACATGCAGCAACGAAGTGAGCCAGCTCGGCCAATTCGTGTGCGACCCCGACTCGGCGTTCCGCTTCCAGGAGCGCGGCGTGTTCACCTACGCGGCCAAGAGCGTCGAGTTGGACATTGAACTCCTCGAGGATCTTCGCCAGGAGGCCTGCGACGGCATGGACGCCTTTGACCGCATCGCTGCCACGCTAGGTTCGATCGACGACGAGCACGATCCTGACTTGGGTGACGCTCAGATGGCAGCTCTCTCGGGGTTCCTGCTACAGTCCCTCGAACGCATGGCGCGCCGGCTTGGGACGTACTACTCGCAGCTCGCTCGGCTTTCCCTATATCGACCTGATCTTGAGCACAGCCCGGCGCGAACCCGTTGGGCACTTGTGCGCAGATACGTGCGCGACGGCACCCTTTTCGTCCTGGCGAATAAGGGAGAAAAGGCCAACCTTGGCGGTGGGCAAAAGGCATCGTATTACATGTCGCGCTCGAACCCAAACCAGAACATCGACTTTGACAAGTTGCTGCATCAAGTCAATGAGACCATCGGCATGGATAGGCAGACTGCGGATCCTGAAGCAGTCCAACCTACCACAGTCAACGAAGTTCACCAAACGAGAAACACCGGTCTGAGCAACAGCGGCAAGGGCTCAAGGACCAATGTTGGTGCCCTCAATGCCATGACTGCCTTCATGGAGTCGAACAAGAAGGCCATTCGACGGTTGAGCAAGATGCCACCGGGCGGTTTCAACCTGGAAGACTTACAAAAGGTGGCGACGCAAATGCATCGTGAAACCCGTCGGGAGAGTGTCGATGAGGAGCCATTTGGGACGTCACCTATCTCTCTCAATCAGCGCAACCACAGTCCGGTTTCTCATACCGCGACGCCGTTTCCTCACATGCATCACGTTCCCCCATCTTCGATGCGACGAGATCGGTCTCTATCACAACGTTCCAACTCGTCTCTGAACCATCGACCGATGAGTCGATCACGACAAAGCTCGCTGAGCCGCAGCGCAAGTCCGGCAAGTCGCGTAGGATATCCCATTATCGGGGCGCCTCCAACTCCGCCGACCGAAGCGCAAATTGCTATCCAGACAAAACTGTCAGGTCTGCACGCGCGGTCTCACCACACTTCCTCCTTGCCCATCCATAGCCCGGTTCCGTCGCTCTCGTCGGGACCATCCTTCCGCGCCAGGTCTGTCATGATGCTGGAAAAGTCGGCGGCAAAGTCGCAGCAGTCCTTGGATCATGTGAGAGGGAGGTCATCGACTTCTCTCCGGTCATTCAAGCTGCAAAGCGCACTCGCGAAGAAGCAGACGAGAGTCACGCCAACATTTTGAGACGGCGCGCATATTCTAGAATGAAAAGTGTATTCTTTCAGTCGTTATTTATGAATATCTCCTCAATTGGAACATTGATGCCCCAGTTTCGTTCATTTGTGATCATTGCTACGTTTATCTTCTCACTCTCTTTCGCATGGATTGTCTAATGAGCATATTATTGCTATCTACTGTACCATTGGCATCGTCGATAGTATTCTCATCGCTGACGGAAGTCCAGTCCGCCCAATTCCCAACTTTTTGAACCTATTTACACCAAGAGCACCGTTTGTACATGTACCGACATGTCGCCATAGACCATGTCCATACTTCAATAATTGACATACATGAATAATGAAGTTGGGGCTGAAGCACGCGCATACCACTCAGAACGCAGCGGAAAGCGTCATCTTCTAAGCAGAGTAGTAGTCGGCGTCAAAGTAAGACTCGCTGGCGTAGCTGCTTCCGAGAAGCTCTCCAATGGAGACGGCGGCGCTGAGGGTAGTGGCAAAGGAGGCACGGGTTCCACTGGCTCCGGCACCGGTGTTCTGGTACTCGCCGAAGAGGACGCCGGAAGTGCGGGTGTCGCTGGTGCTCCAGACGGACCATCCGGCCGAGTTGATGGCAGCGGACATGGAAGTGTACTGGAAGACGACCTGGGCATCCTGTCGCCAGGGTCGGCCGAGGTAGTAGGCACCGCTGCTGACGGACTCGCCATCTGCGGCAGCAATGTCACATTGGTCGAAGACGTACTCGGAGTCATCACCATCGTTGCCGTTGGCTAGGAAGGGTTAGCTGTATACAAACAGAGTTGACAAGAAGAAATGCAACGTACCAGTGACATATCCGACGCTCGCGCTGACCAAGCGGATGTCGCAGTTCTCGAACCAAGCGCGAGAGCGCTGGCCAAAGATGAAGTCCGTGGCGCCCTCAATCTTGGAGTTGACGTAGACTTGGTTGCCCTCGTTGGTGAGAACGGTGTCCTGGAACCCGGAGAAGGCGCTGCCGTAGAATCCGCTGTCCGAGTAGGCGCTGAGGGCGACGGCCTGGCTGCCCTCGCCGTAGCTGTTCTCGACGTTGACGTTGTACAGGCGGAAGCCGTCGGCCTTGACGCGCAGCGTGGCCGTCTCGTCGTTGCTCAGGCCATTGGCCTGGGAGAGGCCGTTGGTGATGGTGACGGTGTTGGAGCCGTAAGAGGAGTCGTCCGAGGTCGCGCCGTAGATGGTGAGCTGCGCGGAACGGGCTGGGACGAGAACCTGCTCCTCGTATGTGCCGGCCGAGATGAAGATGCACTGGGCAGTCGAGGAGCTGGTGGAGAGTGAGTTGACAGCAGCCTGAATCGTGGAGAAAGAACCGCCAGATTTGGCGACAGTGATGCAGCCGCTGGGCGCACTAGTCCGGCTAGTGGCCAAGGCAGCGGTGACGAAACTGAGGCTGGCGATGAATGACTTCATGATTGGAAAACTTGATGGTGCTGCTGTTCTGGGGAACAAGTTTGGCTTCACGGGCGGCAAGACGGACTTATATCTGCTGCCGACGGCTAAAGACGACGCAATCCTTCAACTTTCCATTCTTTCTGGAAGAGCAAGGGATAAAGTCGACGCCCGATAGACACGTATGCCGATGCTACAGTGCTCTTCCAAACCATAGCTGGAAAAATATGAGGCCTTGATGATCATTGGCGGGTAAATGAGAGCGTTTGGACTTCACCTGCAAGATGAGTTGATTATCGCCCGGAAGGCCCGTTCCACATCTAACTGAGACTGAATCGGAAAACCAGCTCTTCCTCGAGGGCAAGGATAGCGCGTACGACGACAACAAGTGTTTCTGTTTCTGGCTTGGCATCCTCGTGGGCGCCCTCACAGATCCGGGTGTGTTTTCCAACAACCCAGTGCCGACACGTCAAATAAATGAGCGGATCCTTGCCATTCCCGCCTCTGAAACCAGGGGCTTGGGAAACTGGGGATGGAGGGGATTCTGCAAGGATCCAAGGTCCACTGGTGTTGCTGTTTTCGTGGTCCGAGGCTCCTCTAAGTGTAACCACGGATGTCCGGCATTGAGGGGGAAATAATAGACATGAGAAATTCTTGTTTGTATTTTTCCAATGCACTGGATAAAGTTTTGGCAATTTCTAAAACGGTGGTATTCATGAATCATATTGGCCAGATGACCGAAATGGGGATGAACGGCAAGCTCGTGGCCGTTGCTAGGTATAGACTGCCCGCCTCGGTTTGAATTTGATGGCAGTAACTGGACGGATTCTATCGGCCTTGTAGCAATTGCACCTAAAACTTGTTCCCATGACCATCCAATTACTACCGTATGTTTCCTAATTAGTCGTTTCCCACTCACTCTTGATAAAACGCCTTCGTCATGAATAGATACGTACGCAGAGGACATGGATTGTTAGAGGCAGGGTATGCAGTGGAGATGGGTATCAAACGAAACAGGAGCTGGTCAGCCTGAAGTTCCGATGTCTGTTAGGTTTGCTGGAATTCAATATGCACGAATAAAGTTTGATTTTTTCCGAAGCTGCTGCACCTCTTCAAGGTAGGATCGACATATTCCATGTTGCCCCAATGCGACGCAGAGGCCCTCCATTCATCTGTATCTCCTGATGCTGGCTGCTGACCACCTGTTTGGCCAACCCAAATACATATGCATGAAAACCATCTACATTGGGTACAGCTTACGAAGAGCTTCCTTGATGTCAACCTCGCCCCTGACTGTATTCGCTGTGTCCTTGAAATCGTTGACCATGATCCCGCCCGGCAAAGCTGAAGTGACCATCTCCACCAAGTCCGGGATTGAATGAGGAGGGACCTGCTGCGCGAAGAAGTCTCCCAGGTTATCCTTCTCGATAGAAATGAGGTCAAGTGGCTTCCCGGTGACCTCTTCAACTGCCTGCTTGACATCAAGAGAGCTGTATTCCTTCGGTCCAAACAAGTCAAAGAAGTACGGCGACTCCTTCTTCTCTTCATCGAGGAGGATTCGGGCGCAGATTTCGCCTACCTCGACGATGCTCACCTAGAGTTTAAAATTCCGGTCAGTCCGGCGTTGTTCGGCACGTGCGGTAAGTTGGGTAACGTTGTGAATAAGTAACAGCACCTACCATGGGGATTTTGTGATCGATTGGGGTGATTGGAGAGTACAGGACCGGAGGATCAGATTGAGCAGTCTCCAACCCATGAGCCCAGTTCTCTTGGAAATAGCCTGCCTTGGCGATGCGAACCTCGGGCACCGAGTCTTTCAGAATCGTGTCGGAGACGTGGTTGACTTTGAGAATACCCTAGACCCAAGGTGAGTCGCTGCAAGCCGAAATTTCAATCAAGATTAGGAGTACTTACAATGCCGTAGTCATACTGAGCTCCCATGGACGAGAATAGAAGAAGCTTCTGAACACTGGGGGCCTCCTGCAGAGCTTTCTTCACATTGTTTGCTGTTCTTGTCGCGAACTCTCCAACATCAGTTCCGTCGTAGATGGGTGGTGGGACGTAAAACACGGCCTCGGATCCAGAGAAATCCAGTCCCAAACCACTGGAAACGTCGCCCGATTTGGCCTCGAAGTTTGGGTGTTGGGTGAACTCGGCCGGAGCTTTAGCCACATCTCGATAAATGCCCCGAACGAGGGGGCCGTCTTCAGAGTTCAGTAGCGACCGTATAGCCGCTTTGCCGGCTTTAGTGGATGCCGGAACGATGGTGATGTGCCTGGCCATGGTGGAGAGTGAAAATGGAATGTGAACTCAAGTGAGAATCTTGGGCTTGAATGTGTGAAGAGGAGATGAGATGAATTTGAGCTCAATTGAACCTATTTAATCGTTTCTATATACTTCTCTTCATCCAAAATGTTGGTGATTGCTGCCCGCGGACGCCGATGAGTTTCTTCAAGTCCGCAAGTTCGTGGGCGGAGTTTGCGGACTTGTAGCGAATTTTCGTGTCTCCCACCGTGGAGATGCGGCGATGCTGAGAGAATCATCCAACGCGAAATTCAATCATGAAGACGAAAAACGACCGCTGAGTGAACCCTCAAGTGTAGTCTTGTTCCCATAACGATTTTGCGGCGAGTGACAGCCGATCATGTGAGAGCGTCTTTAAAGGGCGGGCGGGATGAAGAACAGTGAGCAGATAAACCGAAGTGAATACCATCCTGAGAGCAATATCTCCATCAGTATTGTGTAAGCTAGATATTTTATAACAACTCCGCGTGTCGCGACTAGTTGGGCTCTCTTCAGACGAGTCCTCAAATTAGTAATTTGCCCGAATCGATTTCTGGTCCACGTTCTCATACGATTCAAGCCCGCGGGATCGGGAGACGGACCAAACGCCCCAACGGAGTCGGGAGGAGTCTTGCTCTCGGGGGAATTAATCGGCCGCCACTTCATTAATCAGCTGCATTCGTGATGGGTTATATGAAGGTCCTCTTAGTATTGGACTAATGTGTTTTCAACTGTGGCTTGTCGTTCTCAACTCTGGTTTCCTTCTTTTCATTCATCACTCGATTTGTAACCCCTGACTGTCCAACACGGAACAGCACCCACCGTCTAACCACTACCATGGCGGACTCCCGACTAGCTCAGCCTCTCCAGCTGCCATGTGGCCTGGAACTCAAAAACAGGCTGGCGAAAGCTGCATTGGCCGAACAAATGTCAGACCGTCAAAAGCTGCCGACCCCTACCCAGCTCAAGAATACCTATGGGGCCTGGGGAGATGGCGGCTGGGGCATGATCTTGACCGGCAACGTCCAGGTTGATCAGCGACATCTGGGCGCCCCCGACGATATCACCATCGACTTGGCCACCGTGTCGGAGGAGAAGGCGCTCGAATCGTTCAAGAGCCTGGCCGCGACTTGTCGTCGCGGAGGGACTCCGACCATTGTTCAGATCAACCACCCCGGGCGCCAGTCTCCTTTGGGAGCCGGCAAACGATCCATCTTCTCTAAGACGTTGGCACCAAGTCCAGTGCCTCTCAACATTGGCTCGGATCTGATGTCTAGGATCCTTGCCAGTCTCGTGTTCGGCACGCCGAAAGAAATGTCCCAGGCCGAGATCGACGACGTCGTCGAACGCTTTGTCAACGCTGCTAAAATCTCAGTTGCCGCTGGGTTCGACGGGATCGAAATCCACGCCGCTCACGGTTATCTCCTCGCTCAGTTCATGTCGGCCAAGAGCAACCATCGAACCGATGCGTACGGTGGCTCTGCCGCCGCGAGGGCCAAGATTGTCGTAGACATCATCCACGCCGTGCGAGCTGCCGTGCCCAAGTCCTTTTGCGTCGGTCTGAAGCTGAACTCGGCCGACCACCAAGATTCCAATGACCCCGAATCTTCAAAGAGGCTGCAAGACTGTCTTGAGCAGGCTTCCATCCTTGTCGATGCTGGCTTAGACTTCATCGAAATCAGTGGCGGAACCTACGAAAATCCGACCGTAAGGAATCTCCCTTGAGACGAGCCCAATCTTTCCCCCTATTTTTAACTCTCATTAGATGATCACGGGCACACAAGAGCCTCCAAAGTCAGAGAGGACTGCTGCTCGGGAATCCTTCTTCCTCGACTTTGCGAGACAAATGAGAGCCAGGCTCCCAAACACGGTCCTCATGGTGACGGGAGGCTTTCGCTCCCGAGTAGGGATGCAAGCCGCCCTGGAAGAAGGCGCTTGCGACATCATTGGCATGGGACGGCCAGCGGTTCTCAACCCAAGGCTCCCAGCTGATGTCATCCTCAACCCCAACGTTGATGACGAGAGCGCCACAGTGCTCACACACAAGGTCCCGACCCCTTGGTTGTTGAAGCTGGCACCCAAGGCTGTTGGCGCGGGAGTGGAAAGTGTAAGTGCTGTTGATGTGTGTGATCTACATGGAGTGAAGCTAACTATGGATTCCAGACTTGGTATAATAGGGAAATGAAGAAGATTGGAAAATAGTATAACTTTGGGATGTTGTTCATCAATATGACTGGCGTTGGAACCCAGGGAGGGGATCAACCAGAGTGCTCTGTGCGTGGCGTGCCGTCAAAGACTCATGACAGCGGGATAGAGTCTTTGAGTTCCATCGCGATTTAGGTATGATTATGCTGGAGATTCTGAGTATGTATTAAATAGTGTCTGTGCTTGTCCTTCCAGTACCGTTAATAGGTAGCCTTCAATTCGCATTCAAAACCGAAAGTTCCATGGTGTACTTCATCTGAGGGTCAACACCGTCCGCTATTTTGAAGCTTGCACACGGGACGTGAGACCTTTGTAAAGGCAGCTGAGTCCTCTACCGTGCGTCTCTTCTGGCTCTAGCCCGAACTTTGAAGCCCCTGGGCTTCACGAACCAGAACCCGTACGTGTCCCAAGACTGTCCAGGGCCATTCGGGATGTCAAGTGAAAATTCGAAATCTCGAATCAACCTAGGAATGAGCTTCGATATCTCAAGCATGGAAACATGTCTGCCAATGCAGCTTCGGGACCCGAGGCCAAACTTAAACAAGCACCTCGCGGTTAGATTCTTGCAGATCAGTCTTATAAGATGAAGGTCAGCACTTACAGGCATCCATCGTTGGTTCATGGCAGATATCTTGTCGCCGTCTTCGTCGAGCCACCGCTCCGGCCGAAACTCGTGTGCATCGTCTCCGAAAAAGCGACGGTCATAATGAGCAACCCATGAATTGATACCAACGATAGTCTAGGAGCGAGATCGGTCAGTATACACATGTTCCAAAAGTAATAAAGCCCATGACGTAAACTCACCCCTTCCGTAAAATATCGGCCTGCAATTGTAGCCCCTCCTTCAGGCACCACACGCTCCAAAGGCAATTGGGTGGCGGGATGCATACGAAGAGCCTCTTTTATGACTGCTTGCAGGTATGGCATCTTCTGACCCTCTTGAAAGGTGGGATACTCCGACAGCTCTCCCTTCGCCTCACACGCTTGAATCTCATCTCGAAGCTTGCCTAGACAGGTTGGGTTGCTGAGCAAATAATACTATCCTTGGTTAAAATAGAATATGACGTGTTAAGACTGGAAAATACTCACTAGGATCGCTGAGAGACTGATTGCTGTGGTATCGGAGCCAGCGACAACATTTGATGAACACCCGGCCATGATGTGGTAGGACGTGAACTTTTCCGGGTCCTCGGCGTGCTTGGCGAAAAACTTGGTCAGAAAGTCAACCATGCCAGTTGAGCTTTCTGCTTCGCTAGGGACGGCTTTGGGGGATGCTTGGTGTTCTCTCATCCTGTCTCTGGCAAAGTTCAGGACGTATGCTCGTCCGGCACCCTTGTCCCCAGCCCAATAGTTCTTGAGAGCGTAGAGGTACCGGTGTAGACTGGGATATATCCCTACTAAGGTTGCGTATTGCATGTGCTCCTCCAGTGCGGCCATAACCTGGCCGATGTCGTCTCCATTATCCAGGTATCCAAAACGACGGCCAAACGTGATCATGCCAACGACGTCAAACGCGTAGCATTGGAACCAATGGCCCATGTCAATGGACAAGCCCGCTTGCGCCATTTCTGTCAACCTTTGGGTGAAGAGGCTGTTGCACTCATCCACGTAGGGCTCGTAATTGACCAGGGCTGTCATCGAATATGTCGCCTGGTAGAGCCTCCGAGTCTGGGCATGATGAGATATGGATCGATCACCAAAGACGGTCCATTGGCCCGGCGCCGACCAAGGGATGTACCACGATGACTTTGGAAAGTGGCTCCCTAGTCCATAGATCGTTTTGAAGGCGTCGGGATGGTTGAGTGAAAAGCGATTTGGGCCATATCGGACGATTGCACCTATTGCGCCAGGTTGCAGGTAAGTATTTAAACACCTGTGTGTCAGGGAGAAATGAAGACTGACCATATTTATCGTGAAGCTCTCGGTTCTTGTCTTCAAACTTGCCCGTCCGCGCGTGCCACAAATACCAGAGGTCACTGAACCTGGCGAGTCGCGGCCCGGGGACTGTCCGCAGCGGAGAGCGTAGGTAGGTAAAGATGCGGACGAGGAGCCACAGAGTAAACGCCAAAGGCACCAAAAGGAGGCTTCTCATTGTGAAAAAGTTCCAATCATTCGAGTCAGCTGAGGCAAAAATGTTCAATTATCGTGGAAGTTGGAGAAATATGACATCCCTCCTTCGCCGAGGCAATCTTCCTGTTGCGCTCGTTCAACTGCCGTAACTGCGGGGTTGCCGACCCTTCCGCGTCATTGGGCGACACAGAAAGGATCCTCGATCTTCGGCTTATTGTCTTGCGTTATTATCAAATCAAAATTACCGTACTCATCATTGGTTGTTCTCCGATCTGTTCGCCGTCTGTGTTTTGGTACGAAGGAACCAGATGCTCGGACGATCACCTTTCATTTGATAAGGCCTGGGAAGTAACAGTGAAGTGAACCTCGTGGGTGAATCATGTCAAATGACCTCTGCTTGCTTAGTATTCAATATATCTACCCTTATCCAAAGTTCGAAGCACCTTTACAGTCAGAACAACATGTTCAGCCTTACCCGTGCAAAAAATGCTTCATCCATCCCACTGCCATATTCTTCCCCCTCACCATGGCTTCACGCTCGCCCGGCCTATTCTCGTCTCCCCTGACCAAACAACCATGTGCCACTCCGGGAAAATGCTGGTAATCGAAAGCAACGCCAGAAGTCTGCAAAGCCTGGAATGTGTGCAACTTCAGCTCCTGGGTGTAGACTGGGTCGATTTCTGGCGCCAGCAACTGGATCGGCACGCCCACGGCATCGATATCCGCTTTTGTTAGAAGTGACGGGTGAGCAGCCGTGACACAGTCCACGAGCGGAGGCTGGTGTTCTTTGGCCCCGAGTCGGAAGACGGACCATCCTCCATAGCAGAAGCCAATTGCGGCAAGCTTGCTGTGCTTTTCTCGGAGCGCTTTGACGCACGCGAGGATTTCGGGCTCGCGCACATCTCGGGAATTTCTCGTCATGAAGCCAGCAAGATCGATCTCGTCCCATTTGTCGGCATTGATGAGATCGAATGAGAGAACCTCTCCGGCGAAGAAATCCGGGACGTAGACTGTTGCATCTGCCTCCTCGGCGTAGTGGTCGGCGAGGAGCCGAACGTTTGGGAATGACCAACCCAGGAGATCATGGATGATCAATATTGCCGCATCTTTGGCTTCTCCAGAGACGTAGACGTCAAGTCCGTCTAATTTGTCGATACGACCTGCTGGGGCTCCATCCCATGCGAAGCCTTTTAGGCAGCAGGACTGAATTGACATTTTGCCAGGAGTGGAAGGAGTATGTCAATGCCCACGATAACTTTGGCAATAAAACCTTACTTCAACATCATGATGAAAGAGGAGAACAGAGGAAATGCGACGTACCATCTCTTATACGACTCACAGCTGCAGGGTCGGTGGTGTCAAGATCAGACCGGCTAGCCGGAGGTCCGAACTTCCGGTCAGAGAGCCGTCTCAGCACTGTAACAACCCCTAAGCTAGGGCCTCACTGAACAGCTAGAAATAGGGCCCCAAGCCGCTCGTTAGAATGAGAAGAAACAAGAGCTTTCCTATGACTTCCTTTGCAACCTACAACTGAATGTGACAGGTGGTAGTAATTCCCGGTCACCGATGTCAGCACCGAGCACTGGGATCAATTCTCTCGTAGGCCAGCCCCTTATGAAGTTCCTCTTTTTGTGCCATATAAAGAATTTGAGAGGTTCAGTTAGTGAGGAGAGTTGATGGAGTTTCCACCGATATAAGATGGATTGAATATGTTTTGGTAGCCCAGATGAATGCATGCAATGGGTGGCCGTGAAGTGCGTGATAGGTCACGATCAAGTGATTAAGTCTCATGAAAAACATTGCGCTGTTTATCATGCCATTAAATCACGACAAATAATAAATGGGATTGAAGTGCAAGAGCGATTAAACCTGATATCTCAGCTCAGTTGCTCCTGATACTTTACACCTTCCAGGGACAGACCGTTGGGCAGGTTGTTCTGGGTTCCTGGCAGATGTCCAACACGCCGAGTGATAGGGATCATTTTCCTAGTGAATATATCTCAATTAAATCAGTGCCTATCCCTCAATACGTATGCAGATATAAGGTAGACTCCTTGACAAATGTCTTTGAACTCCTGGATAATTCTGATCGCTGGAGATTAATGACGTCGTGGCAGGGTTAGCTCAGGAACCCCGCCATGATAAGCACCATGACACCTGTCACGGTCGAGGTGGCTTTCGACTACGTCGTAGAATCGACTCCGTCAGGCCTGGATATTTCACCCAATCAGATTAGGTCCGTATACCAGGTCGATTGCATGTCACATACTTCTTCCAGTTTATGCAAAACTAAACAAGTCGAATAAAATTGTGTGCAAACATAGAGCACCGAGATAACTGAGACAGGGCCTCCGTCCTCTATTGGCACCCCTCAGTGGAGTCACCACGCTAAAATAAGGGGAGGCAGGAGCTGCCGTGTCACGCGGACAACATTCGGGAAAGAGGAAACGAGAGGGAGGAGGTTTCTCACCGCAAGAGAAAGTCAGACTGAACAACTCATCGGTCACATGTATGCTCACCGCTCTTGAATAGCGTGACCTCTACTCATCAACTCTCTGAGAATCGCTTGGTTTTGGTGAATGCCTCATCTTCGTGCTTCAGTTCTCCCCCATCGTCAACTCCCCCACCATCCCATCATGGCTTCCTACCCCACCACGCACGACAAAATCACCGATGTCGCCGACACACAATGGTTCATCGACAACGAGTTCAAGCCTTCGAAGTCTACCGAGTTCATCGAGGTCCATGATCCGGCCACGAACAACCTCGTTACGCGCGTGCCGCAGAGCACCGACGCCGAGATGATTGCCGCCGTTGACTCGGCCGAGCGCGCTTTTCCCGCCTGGAAAGCTACGTCGGTCCTGCATCGCCAGCGACTCATGTTTCGCTTGGTGGCCCTCATCCGTGACAATTGGGATCGATTGGCTGCGAATATTACCCTGGAACAGGGGAAAACCTTTGCCGATGCTCGGGGCGATGTTTTGCGCGGCCTTCAAGTGGCAGAGGCTTCCTGTGCAGCTCCCGAGCTACTCAAGGGCGAAGTGTTGGAGGTCGCGACGGACATGGAGACGAGAACCTACAGAGAAGCCTTGGGCGTTGTGGCCGCAATCTGCCCCTTTAGTGAGTTGCCGCCATGACAATCCATCCGTCTCAATTGGACCTAGCATTATTAACCTTCATTCCAGATTTCCCTGCCATGATCCCCCTCTGGTCGTTCCCCGTTGCAGCCATCTGCGGCAATACCATGATTCTCAAGCCCTCAGAGAGAGATCCAGGGGCCGCGATGATTTTGGCGCAACTTTGCAAAGAGGCCGGCTTCCCCGATGGCGTCATCAATGTCATTCACGGAGCGCACAAGACTGTCAACTTCATTCTCGATGAACCCAGAATTAAGGCCATTAGTTTTGTGGGAAGCAACAAGGCCGGAGAATATGTCTACACTCGAGCATCGGCCAACGGAAAGCGCGTGCAGGCCAATTTGGGTGCCAAGAACCATGCAGCTGTTCTTCCAGACTGCAACAAGAACAACTTTATCAAGAGTGTTGCGGGTGCCGCTTTCGGCGCGGCTGGGCAACGCTGCATGGCCCTCAGCACGGTCGTGTTCGTTGGCGAGACCAAGGAGTGGCTCTCGGATCTTGTCGAGAGCGCCAAGGGGCTTTCCGTCAACGCCGGATTCGAAAAGGATGCCGATCTAGGACCAGTCATCACGCCCCAAAGCAAGGCCCGCATCGAGTCCTTGATTGCTTCGGCTGAGGAGGAGGGAGCGAAGGTGGTTCTAGATGGACGCGGTTTCAAGCCCTCGAACCCGGACTACGCCAATGGCAATTGGGTCGGGCCTACGATCATCACAGACGTGACCCCAAGCATGCAGTGCTATCGCGAGGAGATTTTCGGCCCCGTGCTGCTCTGCCTGAACGCCGAAACTCTGGACGAAGCTATCGATGTGATCAATGCGAACGAGTACGGCAACGGAACGGCCATTTCACCAGCTCCGGGCCGACCGCAGAAGCTTTCCGTCGCCGAATCGAGGCCGGGCAGGTCGGCATCAACGTGCCTATCCCAGTTCCTCTGCCCATGTTCTCCTTCACCGGCAACAAGCGAAGTGTTGCGGGAGGCGGCGCGAACACCTTCTACGGACGTCCTGGCATTAGCTTTTACACGCAGCAAAAGACTGTCACGGCGAAGTGGGCAGCGTCGGATGCCATCTCGACCAAGGCAGATGTTGCGATGCCAACCCAGCAGTGAGCGAATTAGATAGGCTCGAAGTTATTGCTAAGAATGAGATGAATTGATGCACTATGATTACGTTTTTTTCTTGGAGTTCCCTGCTCGTGATCTACACCACTCCATCTTCGGCTAATACAGTGTCCCGTCACCGATGACCAGAATTGGGCTCGACTTGGTATCCGGTCGGTATTTCGCAGCCAGCTCGCGACCCGACTTCCAGCTTCCAGCCTCAAGCATCTGCGCCATGGTCAGTGTGACGCCCTCCTTTGCGAAAGTCTCCCCGATGATCGAGTGCAGCTCGTCCAGGAGTGCGACTGTCATAGCACGCCATTCCACAATCACATCAGACGCAGCATCGTACGCAGGGAGTTCCTGCCCGGACGTTTTCTTTCCCTCCTCGAGAGTATTTGCCTTGAGCGAGAGGACACCCAGATCGTAGAAAAGTCCTCCGTTCCGGTACTCCGGCAGGCCAGTGCCCAGCTCCGCGTTGGTCCAAGTGTAGCCGAGGAGCTTGACGAAGGGAACCATGAGGGAATACGCGAGCCACTGCGTGAGCTTGTGGAACGGCTGGATCGTGCTTCGCAGTCGCGTGTCGCCCTCCTTCTCTGCTTGCTTGGCGAGCACGGCAAGGGGCCAGGCGTCACCGAGTGGCTGGCCATCCACAGACGTACGGTCCTTGGGCCAGGAGGGGATCAAAACCTGTTGGAGGCAGGACCAAAGGTCTTCATAGTTAATTACCGTGGAACCCTCGGCTTGTTTGACTAGGTAGTCTTCATTCGACGCTATTAGCACCATTAAATGTCGCAAACAGCAGACCAAACTTACCCACGAGATTGCCTGGTCGACCGGATTCGCCAAATATCTCAGGCAGCTTCAGCAACGACGTACCCACGTCGTTCAATAGCTGCACTCGAGAGGCGACACCGACCATGGGGTTCTCGTCGGAAATTTGGAAGAAGTCATTGAACACCTCCTCCGTCAGCGACAAGAGGCCCTGGCCTTGGTGGATTGAAGGTCAGTCGAGAACATTTTGGAGGTGGAGGCGAGTGCATACCATTAACCTGATGAGGCTCGGCGGTGCCTTTGCTCACAAAGGCCCCAGCCTTGAACATATGAAGCGAGGCGACGGCGATGCCCTCGCTCCTGCTGTAGGACTTTTCGGTCCCGGGGAACGCGGGCTCCTTGAAGCGCCAGTCATCGCCAGCACCGGCGTCGAGGAGCACGGAGACGAAGAACAGGTCGATGATGCGGCGGGTGACTTCCGTGGCATCGTCGAGTCCGTAATTCATCCACTTCTCGAGGAGGGACGAGATGCGCTGCACATTGCCGACATTGAAATGCTGCCAGCGACCATGAGGCGGGATGGTGTCGAACTTGTCCGGGCCAAAGTCGCGCTGCAACACGGGTCAGTTCCAGCTCTCACGGGGCAAGAGGGTGGTGGATGGAATGTTTGTGCATGCCTTGATTACGTCGGTGACGAAATTCGCAACGTCAGTCATGCGTGAGGGGTCATAGTCGAAGTGGTTGAGCTCGCCCTGCTTGGCGGCCTCGAAGACCTTGGCGGCGTTCTGGCGAACGGCCTGGAGGGATAGCAGATAGGCTCTGTCGGTCAGCATCTTGAGAATACGAAAAATGTTCCAAATCTCAGGCGCAGTACGGGATTTCGTGAATCGTGGGGTTAATGATGAAAAAAGGGTGACGGTGAGGGAATCGGATGCCGCCGTCCAAACATTCCAAGCGGTGGCTGAGACACACTGACGGTTTGACACGTCGGTCCAAGGCCACTACGTACCTTCCTGCCGATCATTACCTCCACTAATCTTAGGTAAAAACGACGAGCAAGTCTCTGGTACGCTGAGTCCGGGCCATGGTGTTCAGGCTTTCTGCGTACCGCGTGACCCATCGTTATTTGTTATCGGATCGTCAGTGTTGATAACCGCACACCTTTGGAAATAATTGTGCGTGCACAAATTCGCCAAGGTGAGGCCAACCATTCAACGCAAAATGTTGCACACCGCGGTGAGGTTTTGCCTCAAAACTTCGACATCGCCATCGCCAGAGGTCGGATTTGGCAATTCAATGTTGTGGGATGAACGGCCCATCGGAATATATTATCGCGGCTAACCTTGTCGATGAATGCAACTGCAGATTGGGGCTGCCGGGGATCGATCCACGGTTCCGCGGTGCAGCATCACATCAGGCCATGGTAACCAATGATAGTCCAATATCGTTTCTGTTGGATGATGCCTTTCTTGAGCGCGCCTGCGTGGTGCGAGCACTGGCAGCACGAGGCAGAGTTGCAGCTGGTAGCACCGATTGAGCGATTAAATGAGTGTTGAGTGGGAAATTGCTCGTGGCCCGTGGGAGGTGAGAATGACTTGGGTTGCACAGGTAGATTGAAACGAGGGCGACAATTGATGTGGAGGGGAGAGGGACGGAAAGCGCTTTTACTTCCAGGTTTCCATTTCTACATCCACTATCAGCATCCGCGAGCCTACAAGACATCCTCGTCAGCGAGTCATCTTTGGCTCATCTCCATTAAAAACGTCCATATCCTGCGAAAGGACGACATGAAGTTCGGCGATGTGATCCAACCCAAGAGCCTTCTTTCTCCTCGACTCAAAATTAACATCAATGAACTGCCCTCGGACAGATTCTCCGACGATGATTTGGCCCCGGGAACCCATCCGGTTATCGCCAAACGCCTTCAATTGAGCGCGGGAGCTCCTCCGACTCGACTCGGGGACTCCGAGGATCGGGGTAGCTCTCCGAAACGGACCTTCATCGGCGTGCGAATAGTCCAGAGAGAGTATTGAGACTCCGATTATACTCCAAGGGCAAATTCTGTAGAAGCCAGTCAAAGTATAAGATGAAAGGGTTAGAATTAAGCATTAAATGAGAAGACAACATCATTCACACAATCGCACGCATCTAAACCATAACCATTCACATTTCCACCATAGTTCTCGTCCCTCATAAGCCCCAGCAATTCTCCATCCTTGGAGACGTCGACGATGCTGGCAGTAAGATCTTAACTCCGGAAGCCATCCAGTTCCTCTCCATCCTTCACAGATCTTTCGAATCGACGCGTCAAGAACTTCTCCATCGCCGCGTCCTTCGCCAGCAAAAGTTCGACGCCAGGGAGTTGCCCGACTTCTTGCCGGAAACAAAGGACGTTCGCGACGATGGTCGATGGCGAGGCGCAGCACCTGCTCCTGGTCTGGCTGATCGAAGGGTGGAAATCACCGGACCTACGGATCGCAAGATGGTTGTCAATGCCCTCAATTCTCCCGTTTATGCGTACATGGCCGACTTTGAAGGTATCTACTCTCGGCTTAGTAACTTGCGAGTGACCAGCTGACTCGAGAAGACTCACTTACACCCACCTGGAGCAATGTCCTCCAGGGCCAAGTCAACCTATACGACGCGGTGCGCCGTCAAATCGACTTCACCCTCGGAGCCAAAGAATACAAACTCAAGGAGGGCAAGCTCCCTACCCTGATTTGCCGAACCCGCGGCTGGCACCTGGACGAGGCGCATTTCCTCGTCGACGGCGCTCCCATCTCCGGAGCCCTCTTCGACTTTGGTCTGTACTTCTTCCACAACGCCAAGGAACTCGTCGCGCGAGGCGCCGGGCCGTACTTTCATCTTCCCAAGCTGGAGTCGCACCTCGAGGCCCGTCTGTGGAATGACGTATACAATGTTGCGCAGGATTTCCTGGGGATCCCTCGGGGCACAATCCGGGGAACTGTCTTGATTGAGACCATCACTGCTGTGTTTGAGATGGATGAGGTAAGAGAGGCACAGTCGTCGTTGAGGTGGAATTTGCTGAAGCGTGATTAGATCATGTATGAGCTCAAGGACCACATTGCTGGTTTGAACTGTGGACGTTGGGATTACATCTTCACATTCATCAAGATCTTCCGCAACCGCCCCGATTTCATCCTGCCCGACAGAGCCGATGTCACGATGACTGTCCCCTTCATGGACGCCTACGTCAAGCTACTAATCAGCACCTGCCACCGTCGAGGTGTGCACGCCATGGGCGGAATGGCCGCTCTTATCCCCATCAAGAACAACGAGGAGGCGAATGAAAAGGCCATGGCCAACGTGCGCGCCGATAAGCTCCGCGAAGCCCTTGCCGGTCACGATGGAACCTGGGTCGCTCATCCTGCCCTGGCTCCGATTGCCGAGGAGGTGTTCAACACGTACATGCCTACTGCGAACCAGATATTCCGCCGCCCACCCCTTGCTCAAGTCACGAGGGACGATCTTCTCAACCCCAAGATGCACGGCAGCATTACTATTGAGGGAGTCAAGAAGAACATCCATGTTTGTATCGTTTACATGGAGGCCTGGCTAAGAGGCATCGGATGCAGCCCCATCAATTATCTCATGGTAAGTTTGGTCGCTCTTATTCGGGAAGACCTGGACTGACAATTTTTGCAGGAGGATGCTGCGACTGCCGAAGTGTCCCGCAGTCAGCTTTGGCAATGGGCTCGACACAAGGCCAGCACTGTCGAAGGAATCAGGCTGGACAAGAGCATAATGGTGAAGCTTCTGGACGAGCAGGTGGAAGAGCTACTGAAGTCGGCGTCCGACGAGAACAAGTTTGGGCTCACTGCCGATTATTTGCGGAAGCAGATTACTGGCGAGGAGTATACCGGATTCTTGACTGAGTAAGTACACTAACTCCACGGTGATAGAATACTGCTAACAAGAGACAGACTCCTCTATGACGATGTTACTTCGATCAAGAAGTAGTAAGAAGTGTGGCACTTTTGGACGACCGTAACGACTTGACACTTGATGGAGGTGCAAGGTAAGCTGATGACTGGAGAAGAGAATAATAAACGAAAAGTGATTTTTTTTCATTCGAGATCAAGGACATAGATAGTTGGGCCAGCTTATGATTGCAACTTAATTGGATTTCTTATGCAAACGCTCCTGTCATGGTGTAGAAACTATGGAGGAGTTGACTGGAATATCTTGCCAATCTCGGCCCAATCCACCTCGTCCACTCCCGTCAGAGGCAAGTTTGGGTCATTGAAACAAGAATAAATATCGCCAGCCTGATCAATCAGATCGAACCCCAGAGCATCCGGGATATCGAAATCGAGAGCCACTCCCCCATGCTCAGAACTGGTCAGCCCGATGGATCTCGCATTCAACCACGGACTGAAAGAGTGGCTCGCCATGCCCTCCTCAGCCATGATGTTGTCCAGAGCTGGATCAACGCAGTTATCCTCTGCTGCTTCGACAATGCTAGATCCTTGAACCCCAATTGTCTGGTCCTTGAGCCATCTCCAATCTTCCGACATGTCGTCTGGTGACCAAACGTGGTTACAAAACACTTGTAGATCATGGAACCGTTGCTGGGCCGCCTTGTTCCCGGCATTTGACAAGTACTGGAGGACCTCGGCAGCTTCCAGAAGCCCTTCCGGGGGTTTCTTGGGGTCGTTTCTGTGAATGAACCCCATCATGACGAGCACAAACGCAGCCGAGAACGTAGCATCCAAGTCAAAGTAGCCAAAAAGAGCTAAAGGGTATTAGACATCCTACTCAAGCCAGGATACGGGTTAATACTTGCCAATAGTCTTCTCTCTTCTGAGCGAAGACAGGATCTGTATGCTCTTGCTCGCTGCCTCCAAGCATGACTGGGTGAGCTTGCCAATGACCGAGGACATTGGCGCCTGTGGACGGTTTTGCTTCGACGATTGGACCTTTTCCTTTACGCATTGAAGAATGATGGGCCGAATGCATAAGATGATTGCCTTGGCAAATGCTTAGCAGCATGTCCCTCCCAGGAGCGGGATCCACGCACCTGGTAGAGCATCAAGTACAGGGATGCACTTGTTCTTGTTACGGTTAATTGGGAGTCGGAGAATTCGATGGAAAATGCGCTTGGTATAGACTTTCCGGTTTCGTAAAGGCTTTGGAGAGTGTGGCGGATTTTCTTGACGAGCTCAGTCTGAGTGATGGTCGCATTGCCGTAGAATGCTGTCGATTGGCACAATGTTAGAGCCTCTGGAGTGATGTTTTGAAGTTCTACGAGGGTTCTTACATGTCATAATCTCTCCCGTCGCCCGAGCTATTCGAATATTCAGAATCATTGGCAACGGTGGATGAAACCCAGCGCTTCCTTTCGGAAGATCGGCCCGGAGCTGTCGGTCGTCTGCACCAGTGGGTAGTCCGAGACCACAAGATAGTCGACTTGAACTACTTAGCATCGAAAAGAACAGCAGATTGTGATGGCTCACCGATCAAGCATGTAAGCCGTCCACCACACGCGATTGCGGTGGCAGATTTCTGAGGTGAGGCCCGGTTGTTCGCTGTGCGGTAATGAACAACCCAATGCTATGGCCAAGCGCACAGCCGATCCGATCTTGAGAGATTAGTCGTCAGTTCGAAGTCGCCACGGGTTCCCTGTATGTTTACCTACATATAGATATGCATCGTGCTTTCGATCACACCATTGTAGATACAGTGTGATTAAGCACAATATCTCGACAGATATTATGCCATGGGAGCCTAGTTGATGCATCGGCGGAAGCCTTCGTATTGACTCAGCGAAGAAGTCATTCCCTGGCGGCTTGTCTGATCCACCGCTCGTTGATCCGATCAGCATCGCGACGGCCATGACCAGCAGGTACTCGGTGAACCAGATACTCTCCATTTGGCGAAGCTGAGTCGAGTTATTCTGATAAAGTCGATCCAACTCATCTGAGAATCTTCGAGAGTCTATAAAGTGTTGATTCACACCGAGCAGCGACACGAAGGCTTCGAACAGCTGGTACGATCGTTCCCTCGGAAGCACTGTCGGCCGCGGGACGCCGCTCAAAAGATCAATCGCGTTGCGCCATTGGGAATTCGTAGGCTCTTCAAACTTGGATGAAATGATGGTTTGATTGCCGGGGGACGTCTCTTGGCTTTGGCTACTGCCCGCATGGTCGCGGAAGATTGATCTCACGCGCGATTCGAACGCCGGGCCGGGTGCCAATTCCGTGGCTGTGATAGCCATTAGCAACAGACTCATGCACTTTTCAGCCGCGGAACAAACCAGGACTCAATGGAAACTCGCCCTGGGTAGGCGAGCCGCCTTCTGGGAGTTCCTGAGGGCCGTCATCGCTTTCCACCTCTAGGGCAATGGATTCCGTCGCGGGCGTCACCAAGTTGGCGGCATTTGCTAAGCTCCGTCAGTCATAATTAGGGAGGAGGAGAGGCGAATATTCACGTTCGTGCCTCCGTTGAAGTTTTTCCTCTTGACTCTTGATGGTCTCGCGCAACCTCTGGACATAACTGTTCCGCGTCAGCATTTGACGAGGGCAAGAGTCATTGAGTGGGTAGCAAGCCACGACTTACGCCTCAGAGTATCCTCGCCGACTGGAAGTACCAAAACGGCAATCGAGACCTTGGCGAATGCATGTCTGGCACGGCGAGTTGCCAGAACACTTCACTTTTCGACGGCGACAATTTTCGCATCTAGTGCGCGTCAGTGAGCTGCAGTCTATGTGGGTTGCATCCATCTTCACTCACGCATTTGCAGATCGGGTGAATCCAGACGCAGCAGGTGGCATTGGATCGATTGACGATTGAATTGAGGCGCAAAGCGTCGACGACTCACAGGGAATCGAACGGGGCATCGCGATGAGAGGCAGCAGCCCCTCACGAGATAACTAACCACCCAAGAAGGCGACTGCCCGGAAGAATCCATGTTCCATGTTCCGAGATATGGCAGCAACATCAGCACCACTCCAATCAAATGCGAGAAGGGCAGAGATCGGGAATAGAATCTTGGGTAGATCGAGCTATTGTTGGTTGCAAGGTAGACTATGTCAGTTTCTACGATTTTTGAGACAGCTGAACGTGGCACAGTTGCAACCGCTTGGCACAGCGGTGTTCTCGCTTCGTTAGTGCTAACGTCAATTCTGCTGGCCTTCACTAACTTTTCTACCTCGCCCTGACGGTCAATGACCACAGCTTCAAACAGCAGGTGAAGATTGAACAATGTTCGAGAATTATCCTCGATACGAGCCCCCAACGGGAAGGGAATGTCATAATAAGGGCGCGAAAGCGACTCCTCTGTGATTCTAAAGTGACAAAAGGGCGCCGGTTCGCGAGCCGAGCAATACTAACAATCCGCCAGTGTCTGGCAGCTCGGTAAGATCCCGAATCTGGCGCGGATAAGTGCCGAGGGCGTCAATTAACATCCAGAGCAAGGATAGGTTGGCGAAAAAATTCACAGAAAGATGACCGATTCTCCCAGGATGAGACGGTATTTTTTTCCATCGCGAGATGATATCACCACCACCAAGTGTCTTAGGAAGAGACTGGACGATTGCACGTCCTGTGTCAAATGAGGCCCACGAAGAAACAATAATGGAGAGTGGGAAGGTTGGAATCAGAAGCAGCTATCACCCCGCACATTTTGCTCTAAAAAGACGAACTCCTTGGACTCCATCGTAGAATTGCTGTCGTTGCCCTCTTTGCGACATGCAGACTCGGCCAAGACGGACGCCCAGGAGAACCCCAAGCGGCCCCAGATGGCTTGGGATCTCGGGGGGAACTTCCGACACTTACGGATATTATACCAACAAGTTTGTTCGTATTTATCATTCAATTCCATGAACAATCAAGGAGCAAGTCATGTTCACGAGAAAATCTAACGAGTTCAATTCATTCTTTTGTTCAGTCCTCTCCGCCACCAACCTCGATCTCTCTTCCCCGCACCATGACCAAAGACTTTCACTTGGCCATTTTGGAGTGTGACATCACTCCCACATCGATATCCGATGTTGAGGGCACATACGCTGATGCCGTCGAGAAATTTGTCCGATCCGGGCTGGAGCAAGCCGAGAAGCCAATTCCCAACGTCAACGTCACAAAATGGAACATTGTCGAGGGACAGTCTTATCCCAACCTGGCCGAAGTCGATGGAATTTTCTTGACCGCTGGAAGTAAACGCTCCCCATTTCCGAAACCACGCAATGGATGGGACGCTGACATCGATTCCAGGGTATTCCGCCTATGACGACTATCCGTGGGCTTCTCGGCTCATGGACTTCGTCAAAGAAGCATATCGGAAGGAGATCCCAATGCTGGCCATCTGCTATGGACATCAAATTCTTGCGAGAGCACTGGGTGGGAAGGTCACGGAGAACCCCAGAGGGGCTGAGCTGTCGGTCACTCCGGTTGAATTGATGCCAGAAGCTGTCGACTTGTTCGGCGTCAGATCCTTGGTGAGCCAATCCAACTAAATCCCTTTCTGATGTCGTCGCTCACAGGACTGATCCAAATGCCAGAACATTCATCAAATGCATCTAGATACTGTCGTAGAAGTCCCACCGGGCATGAAGAGTATTGGCTCGAGTTCCCGCTGCGAGGTGCAGCTTCTGTATCAAAAAGGGCGCGTTTTGGGAATTCAGGGACATCCGGAAGCCACCGCATTTGTCATCAAGGAGTCGTTGAAGGCCCGTCTTCGCCAGAATTTGATTGATGGGAAGACGCATCAAGAGGCCCTCTCTCAAGCCGACCGCGCACATGACGGCAGATTATTTTCTCGGGCTGTGCCCAGATTTCTGTTTGGGGATCGCTAGTTTCATCTCGATAGAAACGATAGATATATCAATCATGAGGCATCTCTAGAAAACTTGACTAAACGTTCTCAAGAATGTGCATCTGCCATGATGCATCATGCTGCCACTCTGGGTACAACATCACTCGTTCTCCCTCGGATCTTCGCAGCGTTTCCTTTTCCCGTGCCCTTTGTATGTAAGTATTTGGACAAGAGGGACCTCGTATTCATGGAGAATTCATTCGTGGTATCTCTACGGATACATACCCTTGATCAGCAACTCGCGAAAATAATTCCCAAAGTTCCAGCCACGACCCCACGAGTCCATAACGGCAGAGGGGCCGGCACTCAACGAGTCGCTTACATATCTTCCTTTCGGCTACGACCCGAAGCTAGTCAGATTCCGTTTGATCAACCTTGCTCCCCCGCATCAGGACGCTTTTATATGACCGAAATCTGATATGTGACGGCCGTGCTTTGAGTGAAGAGATCATACGGGTTGTACGGGTTTGAAGATGAGTGGTCAACTTGCTTATCGGCTCGGTCGAAACGATGCCTTCCTTTCAGTATCCAAGACCTGGCCCCGAATGCCTTGCCGTCTGTCCCAGTTCAGAAGCTACAGCCAACCACCAAAATGGCCCGAAAACATGCTTCCGCCACACTCATTACTGCCAACAGGGATGCTGCTGAGATCCTTCTTGGTTGCGGGGGTTTCAAGCCATCGATGGCTCTTAACTCCCAGCTTATGGGTGCTGTCGTTCTTGTCAAAGCCACGCAAGGGGTTCTTCAGTGTGGAAAAGAACCCAATTCTATATGCAATCTTCAAGAAGGCTCTTTACAATCATTTCTGCGCAGGCGAGAACTCGACCGAAGTTACAGGTACTATCAAGCAAATCAAGGACATGGGGTTCAAAGGCGTTATTCTCACCTACGCCCGCGAAGTCGTGGTTGATGCGAACGAGACCGCGACAAACGTCCAGCGCTCAGAATCCTCCAGTTCAGAGGCTTTGGCGGATCCGGATATTGAAACTTGGAGGAGTGGTGTCATGGAGACTGTACAAATGGTCAGTGAGGGTGATTACCTGGCTCTCAAGTAAGTCACCCTGGGTTGGTCCTCACGCAAAGGTATCTAATATTTGGCAGGTTCACTGGGGCTGGAAAGGCGGTTCTTGATTGTCTTTCGTCCGGTGAAACACTCATACCTCAAATGAGCGATGCCATTCATGAGCTCTGCGACGAGGCAGCAAAGCGAGGCGCCAGCATCCTTGTGGATGCCGAGCAGCAATTCGTTCAGGGCAGCATTGACGCAGTTGCGCTTCAACTCATGGAGAGATACAACCGACACGGCAATGCCGTCGTGTACAATACTTATCAGGCCTACCTCAAGTCGACACCAAGCACGCTTCGAGAGCACCTCAAGCTGGCAAAGGCAAAGGACTTCACAATCGGCGTGAAGCTCGTTCGAGGAGCATACATCAACTCTGAACCGCGACACCTAATCAACGACACCAAACAAGCCACCGACGATTCGTACAACTCCATTGCGAGAGACCTTCTGTCATACAAATATGACGGCATTGAGGGCCGGTTGCCTCATGTGGGTCTTTTCCTGGCCACGCACAACAAAGAGAGCGCTCTCAAGGCTCATACACTTCAGAAAGCACGATCGAACTGCGGCCTGCCAATGATCAAAGTGCAGTACGGCCAGCTGCTCGGGATGGCAGATGAGGTCAGTTGCACGCTGCTCCAGCTGGGACAAGCCGCGAGCAGTCAGATGCGGGGCGCTTCGCCCGAGGTTTACAAGTGTTTGAGCTGGGGGACACTGGGTGATTGCTTGTCGTACTTGCTTCGGAGGGCATTGGAGAACCGGGACGCTGTGAGCAGGACCAATACGGAGTACTTAGCCTTAAGAGCAGAGGTTTGGAGGCGCCTTTTGACCAGTCTAGGAATTAGAAAGTAGAAATAGGTTTCAGTTACATGTACACAAGAACAGACACAAGCCAGCGACGGCTGGATCCTCATTCGAGGCATCCTCATCAACTTGCCATGCCATTCGACACGTTGCTCTTTCTCCTTTCTTATCCATGAAGATCCGTCTGGATGACGGGTTCGATTGTTCCAGTACGTCTAAGAGTAAACGCATTCCCCCCTGTTCTATGAAGAGTAGAGTCTATAATTAATGTTACAACAATTATTCCATGAGTTAAGTATGGTACAGCAGAACCAAAGGTTGCCAAAGTTCCATGTGGCTTAGGGAGCATGGTATCAGTTTTCCCCCGCTTCACTGCTACCCTTCCACCAACGCCAGATAGCTTGACAATAGAACCACGCCTCCATAGTACCGAAGATGCTCAGGATGACGATGAGGACAATCTTCATGTTTTTGCCTACACCAAGGGCCTCGAAACTGAAGGCCGGATACGAAGGATTGGCATTGTTTGGCTGCTGAGGATTGGTATCATTTTTGGCGGATGAAGAGTTGGTCTTGGCATCTTGCACATATGATGCCCTTTGTTGGTTGCAGAGGAGGCGCAATCGTGAGCGCGTCGCGGCGCGAGTGAGTTGAGTTGCGGGTCGAATGCGCAAGAGGCCGCTGGTGACGATGCGCATTTTCAAAAGCGGACGAGGTATGCAAGAGATGGCAAGCCGGATTCAAAGCCAAATTATCCATAGAGTTGCGCACAAAAATTCGACTAAATGAAATCACTCTCCGGAACCTGAGGAGTGAGACTCGGAGATTGCTTCAAGCGGTAGAGGCCGGTTGCACGTGAAAACTCACGTGATGACTTCCGTTGTCCGCCGAGTTTCGGAGTTTTCATTCGGACAATTCGGACAATTCGGACATTTCGGAAGATTCGGGTTGCTGGACGATCCCTTCGTGAAATGTTCAATAACACGCGAAGGAGAACATTTCTCAGAATTCAGTTTCTGCTGTTCGTTTCCTTTCCGAAAGTCAAGCAAATAATTCCGAATGTGCCGATATTTGTCAGCTGTTACAAATCCGTCTTGTCACCGCGTGGAAGAGTTACGTGCAGGAGCCTCAAGCAAGAAAGAGAATGTTATCACACTTATCACATGAATCTTCCTCCGAGGCCCTTACGGGTCCGGGCAAATTCTTTAAAATCAGGGAAAAAACAGCGTGTTGAGTCTATTTAAGCCACGAGGAGGTCGGGCTTCTATAGACGTACTTGGGGACCGGGTCTTAGACCATTCAATGAGACCAAGTATCAGAATGTCGGCAGGTCAGGAAATCAGCTGCTTCCACCGCCACACTAGAATCCCTTTAACCCCGTCGACACTGGCAGTGTTCAAATGGGCACCCGGCGCAGACTGCTAAGCCTTTCGCACCCTTCTTCTTCTTGTCTGCATTGCTTTGGCCCTTGTTGTCTGTCGAGTTGACCGCAGGGTCAGTAGGCTTTGGCTTTTCGCCATGCTTAGGCTTGGAGTCTGAAGAAGGCATGTTGAGAAGTTTTGGTTGAGAAGTCTTAGTTGAGAAGTGTTGGAAGTATTAGTGTTAGAGAAGATAGGTTACTAAGGATTGCATATTGGAAACGTTCAAGGCCATGTCGAGTTATATGTATACATCGCACAATAACTACATCACTGAACTTTCTTCTCCTAGTCATTGGAATCTATATCGTGAGAAGCTGTATGTCTAAGTCTGAGTCTGAGCAGCGTATCAATGCCAGAATACCTAGGTAGTCATTGATGTGGACTTAATTCCTGGCTGCACGTGCCTGAATCCCGATCAGCAAAAGTCTCGGGTGTGAATCAACGATTTTACGGCAGATTCACTATTATTTCCACAGTCGCGGCTCCTAAGTTTGCCGGTTTCAGTTAGCTGTGAATAAATGGAAGCACGGAGAGTCGTCAGGGTTTGTGCCTGTCATTACCGAGCCATAAGACCACCCGCTCAAACAAGGAGAATCACACTTCGTTAGCATCAAGGGGGGAACCAACCTCTCTGCATGGATACTTTACTCCAAAAATCCCCGACCACCTTCCGATCCTTTCAACCTCGCTATGCACGAAAGGAATCGATGTCATCTCAAGATCTCTCCCCGGAGTCCCCACGTTTTCTAGGATTATTCATCTAGGGTAACCTCTCAACATGCGGGGCCACCACCACCACCACCACGACGCAAACACCGCAACTGGTCACGTCCCCCCTTCGGCTTGCGGAGAATGGATTCAGAGAGTGCGGGGGAGCCAATCCGAGACTCGTTATTCCTCGCGTACCCCGGACTACGACTCCATCGGCCCACACGAAAGAGGCCACTAAAGGTGCTCGGCTAAGAAGGCGGCAAATGAGGCCGGCTGGTCATTACAAGAACTTGGCAGCGTTCGCTGGGGCCGTGGTTTGGACACGCGTGGCCAGGATTTGTTCTCCTCATCTCTCTCCGTTTCTTGTCCCGCGTAGAGCGTCTCTTTTGCGCGAGTTCAACTCTTCGCAAACCCGCCCTGCTGCGCAAGACATCTCTCGGCTTTGCTTTTCCGCCTCGGTGCCGCCAGATCCATCGCAATGGGAGACTTGGCCCCCGACGATGACCCGCTCCTCGAGGTCGGGGCCGTCCCTGATGTGGACGCGTCCAACCAGCCCCAGGTTCCCTCGGCAAAAGGGAACAAGAAGCGGGCATCTCGCGCCTGTCTCCCGTGCCGATCGAGAAAAGTCAGGTGTATAGTGACTGGCTCTAAGGAGCCGTGCATAAACTGTCGCCTAGACGAGAAGGAGTGTATCTTTGTTGCCAGGTCCAAGATTGTGTAGGTTGAAACGTGCCTGTTGCCGGCATCGGGCTAACAGAGTCTACAGGAGAGGAGCCTCTCGACAGACGGCCAATGCTACCAAACCGGCAGTTCCCTCCACTTCACCACCTCGAGATGACCCTAAGACGCTAGAGGATGAGGCTCTCGCCTCGAGCATTGGCGAATCAGTGCCGTTGCCGGGGGAGCCCATGACGGTCGATCCCCCGCAAGAGCTGCCAACCGACTTCAACAATGATGAGTTGAATGACTATGACTATGGTATGTGTCGGGGCGTGGTGAGAAACATCAACATGCTGACTCGTTCTAAGGCACCCTCAACATCCCTCCCTTCTCATCATCTTGTCCGGCCCCAGGTCCGCCTGAATGTCCTTGGGTACAACAAGAAGGAAACCAACAGCTTCTCTTTGATCCAACTAACCCTGACTATTCTATCCTGGAGGCTCCTAGGACTCAGACACTGTCGCCCGAAGACCTTGACTACCTGTACCGACAGGGATGTTTCGTTGTGCCGCACAGAAACATCCTCGACGAGTTCATTCAGCAATACTTTCTTCACATCCACCCAATGCTCCCAATGATCAACGAGGCCGAGTTTTGGGCACTCTATCTCCCGCACACGGCCGAAGGCGCCCCCGCAGACAAACTCCCGCTCATCGTGCTCCAGGGCATGTTGTTTACCGCATGCAGTGTGAGTGCTCTCGTGCTAGCTGTCGACTGCATCGGACATGTACTCACACTCTTAGTTCGTCCACCGGACTACCATTTCAGCTCTTGGGTTCAAGTCTGTTCATGATGCCAAGTCCTCCTTCTACAAGCGAGCCAAGGTTTGAACATTATCCTCTCAGACCTGACCTGACTGGCTGACTTTGATAGCTCCTGTACGACTTTGGTCTCGAGACCTCATCAGTATCCATCTCTCAAGCTGCATTGCTTCTCTCGCACTCGCATTTGATCCCACTCCCCCATGGCGGCTGCAAGCAGCTCGGCCCAATGTGGCTCGGCATCGCCATCCACTACGCCCGTGACGCCGGCGCCCATCGATACAGCTCATTAGCATCTAACGCTTCACAACAGTCCACCAAGCAAGAGAAGCTGACCGGCGTGTTGAAACGCTTGTGGTGGTGCTGCGTCATTCGGGATAGATTGATGCCGTTGACCTCACGACGCACCATCAAGATCACCCACTCAAACTTCAACTTTGGCGGGAATGCAGTCCTTGCTGGTGTCGACCTCCTGGAAGAATTAGATAAGTCGAGAGTGTATGATCCGGGCACGAAGAGGTTCCTCGCCGAGATCATGGCCAAGCTGGTTGAACTATGTGTCATTCTCACCGAAGTCTTGACCCTCACGTTCCCCATGTACGACAACGCTCTGCGCGCCTCGACACATCCCGCCACGGAGGAATCGCGGATCGGAGAGTGTAGGATGGCGTTACGAAGATGGTACAGTACAGTCTTGCGGCTGCGATCGGCCCAAGGCCGAGATGTTGTAAAGGAGGCAGAGACGGCCGGATCCCCCAAGAACTCCATCGTCCTGTTCATGAACCTCCTTGAGATGTACTACCAGTAAGTGGCCTGCTGGTCTATTTGATCTCGTGCTTATTCATCACCAGCTCTGCGAGAATGGCTCTGTCTCACTACGAGATCCTCTATTGCAGTATCGCATCTCCATCACGACACCATAATCGCTCGGCGGCGGAGACCCAGGAGAGCAGTAATGAGCTTCAAGGCGCGGTATCACAGCTGACCCAAAGCCTACGGAAACTGGTCCGCTTGCGCCTTGCACGTTGGCTCCCAATCAGCGCGTAAGTGCTCTCGGAAAGACATTGACCATCCATCGCTAATAGTTGATCAGCGTCGGATGCACCGCATTCCCACTTGCGCTGCAGATTCTCGATGTCAAGCTCTTCAACGCCTCGCACACACCCACGCGGGAGCCGAACAACGTTCCATTATTCGCGCAACACAAGCAACAGCAACTAAACGTCTTGATCGAGGCAATGAAGACGTACCGGCCGCGATATGATGGCGTGGACTGGGTCGCAAAGTCGGTGCGATACATCGTCGATCTCGCACAGAAGCATCTTCCGATGCTCGAAAGTCGAAGCGAGAGCACCATCTCCAGCTGGACGGAGATCCTGCAGCTGTACCCGAATTACTACCTCAGACTGGCCATGACGATGGACCTCAGCATTCGAAATGGGAAGATCCCCCAAGAAACCGACTTCCCCCTGAGCTTACGCGGAATCTTTGACAGCAAATTGCTGATGTCACCCATGTCTATGATGCTCCTGCATAGCCCCCCTCGTGAAGCTCAACAGCGGGAGGATCAGGATACAGCAGAGTACCAGACGCACGACATTGGCACAAATGGCCCTCGCCCTACCACTGCTGGAGATAATAGCGGGAGCGTTGGAGATGGTATGACCTACGGAGCTGGATGGGACAATGCCTCCGGGAGTCCGTCGACGACGCCGCGTAGCTCAGAGCTTGGGTTTGATCCTTTAATCTTGGAGCTGGGGTTTGAAGCTGGGATCCTTTCCCCGCTGGTGGACATGGAGTTTACGGGGGGCGAGACTGACGCGGTTCCCGGGGATACTTCCCCAAACCAGTGGAATACTGGCATGTCGACGTTTGACGCTTCGTGCTTGGGGGTCCCAACTGAGGAGCCGGTGCTGGAAAGTTTCCTGGAAGTTTGAATGAAGGGTTGCTCTGCTGGGCTTGGGGTTTTCTTGCTGAATGGACTTGTATGTGATTTGCAGAAGTGTCAGTCCTTGTGAATTGCAATCCAACAACATTCCACCAAGAAAAGAGTGTCATTCAAAGTAGATGTCTAGTGTTTCCCATAACTAGGAACGTACTGACATATCTAAGACAAGACGCAGACTCGGATTCGCATCATTAGCTTCCGGTCCTCATTTTCATTCCAAAGTGATAACAATTCTCAAGTTATTGTCCAATAATCGACGCATCTCCCTCGCACCAAATGAGCTTGATCTCAAGCTTTGTCATCTTCCAGAGTCCATCGCTCTCCTTGACCAGGTCGACCCGGTACATGTTGCCTGTCAAGAAGCGAGACGTCTTCGGGTCACGGCCTTCGCCCTTGCGATAATGCTGAGCCAGAGCGTGGGCCGTCATCTTGGCCGTACTGGCGCCATCCTTGACGTCGACCCGAACGTTGCTGACAGAGTGTGTTGTGTCGAGTCCGGCACCGACGAACTTGAAGGTACTGTCCAAGATGGCGTCGAGGCCTTGGACAAGGGGGAGACCTTCGTAAGCGAATGCAGCGTCTTTGTGCCAGGCAGACTCGAAGATGGCCTTGTCTTCAGTGTCAAGTCCAATGATGCTGCGGTAAAGAGCATCGGGAATGGCCTCCCTGTCTGGCAGAGAGAGGTTGGCAGCGAGGGCAGACATGGTGATGGTTGGTTGATGGTTGATGTTGTAAGAGTTCGGGATACGTGCCAGAAATGCGTGTGGTTCTGGGAAAAGTTGGTAAGGAAAATGTGTATAGATTCCAAGTTATTTGAACTCAGGAAGAGACGGACGTTCTGTTATATAGCTTTCTTCTCCCTCTTCTATCCTATTCAGACGGATCAATGGGAGCCAGCTACGAAGTCCATGTGCTGCAAGATACATCCTTTCAGAAGATACCCGACCCAAAACAGCCTAGCTTAAGCGCAGTCGACCTAGGCAGGTTAGACACGACGGTTTAGTAACCGGCAATTCAAGGAGTTGTTCTGTTTATGCATTTTTGCCGGCGTGTCGCATTATGTACGAACTAGGATCCCCACGACTAGGATCCCTTCCTTCGATGACGTCTGCCGAAATCCCGATTGCTAGCCTGGACTTGGACTGGTCCAGAGGGCGCAACGGGCGGCTCGTAAGCATCGTATATTCGTATTGGGTGTTGGGGTAACCAATCTATCCATCTTGTCTCTCATCGCCTCGTTGGCCACAGTCTTCCGCGTCGCTCCCCTCATGTCTGGTTCGAGAACGAAAACTGGCTGTTGGACGTGCCGTGTGCGCCGCAAGAAATGCGACGAAGCCACGCCATCTTGTTCGAACTGCGTGTCGCGGAACCTCGGTTGCCACGGCTATGGTCAGAAACCTGCCTGGATGCTCGATAAGGCGAACTGGCAGCAAGTTCTCGAATCTGACGAAGCAAGAGCCATTCGCAACGCTGCCGAGAGAGCTTATAGCCATCGCAGGCAGAAGAATCTCCGAGCGGCCCCTTGGTCAGCTGGCGTTATTGTCCAGGACCTGAACGAACCTGCTTGGCCAGCTCGTGAAGCCTCCTCATTGGACTTGCGCCCTAGGCTGGATCGCACGTGGTCTCACTGCACCCAGACGCTGCGAGACTGCGACTACGCCCCAAACTATCAGTACATACAGACATTCCTCGATGTCATCTTCCCGCTTCAGTGGGGTTTCTTCGACCTCTACCGACAGCCTGGCCGTAAATGGCTCTTTGACTCTATTCTCGCCTCTGAGCCCATGTATCATGCTTCCCGCGGCCTGTGTATCACGTTCGAATGGGGAATTAAGAACGGCTTCACCAACGGCCGATGCGAGGTCACCCCGGAAGTGCAAACCTCCCGGCTCCTCGCGCTGCGGGGATTGCAGTCTTGCATTGCCGAGATACAACAACAAAAACCGAACGAGTTCTTACTTCCAAAGGCAATCAATGCCATTGCCGTCATTCTGTTGCTCTCGAGTCTGGAGATTTACGGAGAAACCGAAGGTGCCTGGGAAGTCCACCGAAACGCCGCTGGTACAGTCATAGACTTGATTGAGACGCAAATGACCGAACCAGGGAGTACAGGCAGTGGAATCAGCCCCATTGGCCAGCTTCTTGCGAAATCGACTCAGTCGTTCGAGATGAGAGCGCTGGAGTTCTTCGTCGCTACCTTTGTCTGGACCGACATTTTTGCCGAGGCAGCGCATGGGATGACATCGATCAGGCCGAGACACTTCGATTATCTTCCCCTTCTCAGAAGAGACCTTATCGACATGCAAAGTATCATGGGTTGTCGCAATTCGGTCATGATCGCTATCAAGTGAACATATTCGCCATTGCTACAAGAGCCAGACAACAGCCCGAGCTAGCAGAAAGAGCAAAAGCCCTCACTCTCCAGATTCAAGATCTGATACAAGAAACCGCGTCTACTTTTTCGCGCTCAACTGCAGACCTCGAGGCTGACAGCAGCTGGGTCACGCTACTCCATGCATACGCTGCTATGGTCTACTTGCAAACGGTGGAAAGTCAGGAAGAGCTCAGACCAAATCTGGACATGCAAGAAACTGCCATGAAATGTCTTGAGCTGCTGGAAGCATTGCCCGCTCGGCTGTTCATCCGAGTTTGCTGGCCGTTCACAGTCGCAGGTTGCATGGCGGGGGAAGGTCTTTTTAACAGGTTTCGAGCGACGGTTCAGCGTGTAGAGAAGGCGGGACACGTGCTGGGGTTTACATGGAAAGGTCTCATTGTTATGGAAGAGTGTTGGAGGTTGCGACGATGTAAGCCTGAGACAGTTTGGTGCTGGCGGACGACTCTGGAGCGCATGGGCGTGCGAATATTGTTGATTTGAGATTGATATACTGGGATAGTCCATTCTGGTCGAGTAAATTTAAGGGTCAAATAGATTCAAACGTAAAGATGTGTAGGGATAGGTTGCGATAATGGACGAATACAATTTAGATAAGATTCAATATGAATCATGATACTTGCCACTCATATGGAGCTCATATATATTATCCCTAAGTCCTATATTCTTTCAACTTGAACTTCTCTTTCACCATTTTATGTACCAAACATTTATTCCACTTGAGACGTTTTACCCAACCCAGGCCCGATGCCAACGCGTTCCGCTTCCCATGAATACCCCCCGCCTGATGACGAGATTTTCCAACCAGAACTCACCGAGTCTTCTCCTCAGTCAGAATCTTCAACCTCGCTTGCTTCGTGAGCGGCTTCATATCTCGTGTTCTCACCGACATAGGCCTGTGAGGTTGTAATATTCCCAAGACGACTTTGCGAACTGGTCGCAGGAGTAGTTGAAAGGCTAAAGTAGGCGTGAATAAGCTCATCGACTAGACTTCTGCCTGGTGAAGTGAAATAGCCCGAAGGTACGCCGCCCGAGTCTTGAATGACTCCGTGTGGTTGATGCGGGATCATGAAATCGAGGTTCGATGTTTCGTTGCCGATAAAACTGGGTTGTGAGAGCTCAAAGTTGCTGCGAGAGGCTTGATCCGTATCAAAGCCGAGGGTTTGCTGGTTCAAGGGCCCTGTATTCGATGAAGGGAGTCTGGGGGGAGAGTCCTCTGGTTCCCATCGAGTTGGTGGAGTGTCATGTGTTGTGCTTAGGTCTTCCGAGTAAGAGTTGTGATCGTTCACGCTGTCTTCAACCGACCCTGTTTCAGATCCCCTGGGCAGAAGAACGGGGAGACTACCCGTCCGTTTCCCCGAACTCTTTCTCTTTCTCTCATACATGTGACACCCGGGTCGATTGGCTCTTGTGCAATTGGAGCACGGGATTCCTTGCTCGAGGGCGTCACATCGAACCTTGCGTTGATGACAGCTCACGCAGGCGCGCCCATCTGTGAAGAGGAGGGTTGTCAGAGGTATAAGTCCAGGATGAAGTCTATGTTCTTTATATCGAAAGTTGATTGTCTGAACAAATTGTTGAACCCATCCTTGGGCTCTCGTGTAGGGCTTCGAGTTGGATGACATACTGGTCCTCGGTCTCATACTGGAGGACCGGTAATCTTGTGAGCCTAGACCCTCATTGTGAATCATATCGCTCATGCATAAAGTAAAGAGTTTCGAGGTACCAAAGTTGTCGATCAAGCTTGAAGTTACTGGCAAGAGTATGAGTTGGGATATGATACATAGACTTATGTACATACCTACCCAGGTATGCAGGTACCCAGGATCAAGTTCGCTTATCTCTCGGCTTCATACCCCCGAGGCCAGCTCCGGCAGTCGGAAATTCGGAGAGTTCTTGACTTAGTCATTCGTTGTCCCTATGTGGCCCATATCGAAAGCACGCCATACAGCCTGGCGTGTCCTTGTTCCTCCCAACCGAGAAAGTTGGTATGCAATACGAAGCGAGGCCCTTCTGGGGTAGACTGCTTCGGGCCTCATGGCTGACTGATAAGATTGAGACCTAAATGATATCGATAGGATATAAGAGCTACGCTAAGAGGTTTTGGCAGATTCCTGGCTCTATCTATATAGCTGCCCAGGTCACCTCGTGCAAATATGCTTGCTTCATAACCGCGCTGTACTTGAATGCTGTTAACCACTTTTTAGTAAGTTGATGTGAAGTATTGCCTACAGCCCTGGAGTGGAAATCTGCTGATAGATCATAGTACAAGTAGCTGAAACATGAAGGAACGCATTTACCTTGCGAAGAACGACCAACAGAAGCCGTTTTCCCTTTCAACAAATATTCAGGTTCTGGAGTATGAGAGGGTATAACAACCCCTCGATAATCGCGGGGACTCCTTCCCCAGAGATGAGCTAGAGTCCGTGTGTAGAGCTCGGGGTGTAGTTTTGGAATAGCAAGTTCGAACTCGGGCCGCGGGGAACGTGTGGCGAGTCGAGAGAGTTTGATCGTTTGCATAAATGGAAGCTACAAGTAGACCCTGTGCAAACCCGCAAAGAGCGCACTGCCGAGTTCGGGAGGGGGGACGACCAACTACAGATCGGGGGGTAGGAGCTTATCGGGCTCGGAAGATATCCTGACGTGAGTTTCAACCCGAATTTCATAGTCACGAGACAAGCCAAGGCTCGGAAAGTCGGTCCAATGAAGGCGCTCCGGGAATTGTGACTAAAAGAGGAAGCGGTTCACGAGCGTGGTGGCTTAGCAGATCGAAAGAATCAAGGAACAACTTCTGGACGGTGATCTAAGTCTGAATTCAATGTTTGTTTCTTTTCAGAAATATTCATCCTGGAACTCGTTTGGGCTCAAACACGCAGAGTGCAACAGACCGACGTCCTCAGGTATGGGTCTCGGCTAGGTATCTTGGCTTGGGCCTTGACACAGATTTTCCTGACGATATATATCCAGATATCTTGACTAGAGGTCTTGATATGTAATAAGAGAAATCGGCCATAGATCATGAGCACGGATACCCTTGAATGGGACTCAAACTTTAACACTGCACGAAGCTATATGCAACATCAAGCTGGCTGTAGACTGGAATAAATTTAGGTTGTCTTTGAATGGCGTAACTGTGTATCACTGGCTGGTGGGCCAGGCTTATCTCAAGCTTTCCC
>JAMQMW010000169.1:0-18993 GCA_024115155.1 Thelonectria blattea
GCAATTATTAACAGTAGGAATAATCAACTGACTTCATTGTTAAATGTCCCTGGCAAACATGAACTTCATGTTCTACAGGGTAAATCGGTGTTCACTCACCCGTCCCTTAGTTGACAATTACATGCCGAATTGACGAGCTCGTCAGAGAAAAATCGAACAGTTAAGAATTAAGAGCAGTTTCATCCTGGAATAGATAGACTAACTCCCCCTAACGTATCGAAAATAATGAGTCGGCGTCAAAGTGTTAAATGTGATCATCTCAGGCCTCCATCGCAACCACTCTCCCCACACCGCACAACAGCCGCAGAAGAGTCAGGCCGACGACAAAAGTCAGAGCTCCTCGAAGGAAATCAATGCCTCTTCACTGCCAAGGCATCCTCGGTCCAATTATTCTAATTGGCCCAGCCTGCCAAAAACCCTTCATTTCGGCCTTCAAACGGGGCCGCATCGAAACACACCTCGCCGACCTGCACAGCCCTGCAACAACTTTAGGCTTATCCGGTAGCTCGTCTTAGCCTCATCGACAGGGGCATCGCGGCCTATCAGATTTCGGAAACAAACGCTAGCCATGCGCCGTCAGCATCCTTCCCGTCGCGGGGTTCCACGCAGGCTGTGTCCGTGAGGTTCCCGAAGCCGGGCATGTAACGGTTTGTTCTGAAAGACGCGTGGATGCATCGTCGAGATATCCGCTTATGCTTAATGGGAGTCAGACTTGAATAGAAGTTCGGCGACTTGATGCCTCCAGCCTCGGGGAGTCCGATGATGGGTTGTATATAACTGCCCGACTGTCGTTGACAAAAGGATTCTCAACAACTTACAATAGCAACAACTTCATCTTCGCAGCGCGCATTCCCTTTGTACTTGTTTGTTATAGAATTTCTTTCATCTACAATGGCCCCCTACACATCCATCCTTCCCCTCATGGGCCTCGTCCTCGGCGGCGCCCAAGCCCTCGAGGCCAACGAGACTCCTCGTGCCAGCACATTCGCTACCTCGGTCAAGCCAGCTACCCAGACATACAAGGCCGCCTCTGCACCCACTCTCGGTTCCGGATCCGACCTCTGGAACTGCCAGTACTGGTCTTCCCTCGAGGAAAAGGTGTGCAACAAAAAGGGCTCCTTCGAGAAGAACATCAACTTCATGGAGAGCCTGCCCATCAGCTTCGAGGAATGCGTCACCAAGTGCCTGGACGACCGCGACTGCAACACTTTTTACTACGAGGACAACCTTTGCCAGACTTTCCATGACTTTGTCGTTGACGCTGGGTTCAAGGAGGGCGATAGCAAGGGGTCTTGGTACGACAGCACTTGCTTCAACTGTCTCAAAAGTGAGCACAACCACCCTGACTGCCTCGGAGAGATGACTAACCTCAGTACTAGTTGAGGAACGCCTCCTAAACATCGACTTCGAAGACAGCAACATCGACAACTGGATGCTCGAATCCTCCGGCCCCGACTACTTCACCCTCGACACCCTCTCCCTCCCCGCCGCCCACGACGGCAAGACCACGGCCCTCCGGCTCCGCGAGATGTTCTCCTCGGGTCACGGCCGCGTCGAGTACCCGGGCATTCCCCTGACTGCCGGCAAGTACCGCGTCGGCTTCACGGTCCGCAACAGCGCCCGCCAGAATTCCCCCGGCGGCATGGGATGGAGCTCGCTCAACGTCGAGATGACGAGCGTGGACGGTGACTTGTATGATGGTCCGGCCCAGGCGAGCATCAAGTTGCAGCCGGATGCGTTTTCGGGGTGGTACTTTTGGGAGTTTCGGTTTACGGCGCCGGTGGATACGACGGCTGGGTTGGCTTTTTCGGTGGCGGCGAATGGGGATTATCTTGATTGGTACTTTGATGATATTTTCCTGATCAAGATGTAGGTTTTGGATATAGAGACTTGAGAGCGTGTTCAATTTCAATTCTTTATCAGCTCGAAGAACGTCTCCCGGACTCGCAGCAGTTACAAGCCACGGTCAAGGAACATACCATAGCAAGCAGGCAGCAATGTGGTCTCGTTCTTTAACTCAATAGGCTGTGTGCTCAGCCCGTTCATGCTACTATCATTCATTCCGCTCCAAAGGTTCAGACGTCCCAGTCTCATCAACACTTGCCACAATGCTCCTCAAGTTGTCCTCTCTGGCAGCCTCCCCTCGTGCCAGACTCTGAATTGGGCATGTCGTGTTCCATATACAAAGACCTTTCTATCTAAGACATGCTGGCCCCGAACCGCGACTTGCTGACGGTCTCCCCTGACAAATTCTTACAAACGCGCGCACGCGGCGAAGCGAGTGAGGTTGCACCATCACGAGACTTCGGCTTCTGGAAACGAACCAACACCTAGTCAACGAGCGAAGCAGAGACTCTGCTGTCATGATATTCGCGCGAGAGGATAATTCCGTCAAGAAGCTTAACATATTCGACTCGTGTTTTGTGTGTCTCCAGGGAAGTGTACCGCACTCAGTCACTGCTGGGGCACATTGCGCCATCTAGAGACGGAGAAGGAGGCTGCTCTGGATGGGAGTCTTGACCACGCTTCGACGTGTGGTGGTGCGGCGCTTAAGAGTGGTCGTGTCGTTGTGTTGCATGTGACGGGATACTACGACGACGTAGACGGCATTGATCGGGACGAGGTGATGGAAGACCACCAGTTGGAGTCGTTGACCATCACAAGCGTTGAGCCTGGAGTGGATGGTGTTTTGAACGTATTGGGCTTTGTCAGACGCAGTTGTTTGATCTTGTTCCCAAGGGGGACTGGCGCAGCTGAGGGATTAAGAACTTGAAGGAGTCGGCGGAGCGGAACGAGGCGTTTTGACTGTTCTTAAACGACACGAGGGGGCAGATGAGAGATATTGTTATGATATAGTCGTCAATATGGAGAGTGATTTCGTCGTAACTGGACATATACATACATACTATCACATAGGCTTTAGATATGCCGTCATTGAATAAGTAGATGACTGGACACTGGCAGCTCGATGAGGAGATAACCAACCCTTCCTTGGCCCAGTCACTGTAGATTCTAGAAGTAGCACAGAGGTACCAAACACTCAATACGCCCGTTCCCAGCACCAATGCAAATCGGCACATCTTGTCCGAACGTCCCGCTGCCAGGGCCGATGGTGCTGCGGATCTGGCGGAACTGGACAAGGTGGTGCCGCGGGATGGGCCGCCTGCGGGAATTCCGGGACGATCTTGTTATTTTCGCCAAGCCGATTGCGTTACCCAGAGTAGAATCGTGACTTGCAAGTCTCCGAAGGTGGTCCAACCTGCATGTGTGCTCCCACACTTCGACTCAGGAGTCAGAGCAGCCGTGCCCCGACCTTCACGCGCTCAACGATAACATGAAGGCTGCGTTGCTCCAGAATCGGGTTTTCCAAGGCTTTCCTGCCTGTTTCTCCGCCCTCATAGTTCCGCCTCCGAGGGATGGAGGAAATCTCAGCCTGGATGAGAGCCTGAGCTGAGCATCGTGGGGACAATGGGCGGTTGACAACGCCAGACTCGCGCTTGATGCTGGGACCTCTCTGTTCATTACCTCATAGATGGCGGGTCCCGTGGCACCAGAACCCTGTTCCATAGAAGGGATTCCGTATCCGAATCGTCGCAGGAACTCGCTTCGGATGGATCAAGGGATGGTCTTTACTTGTCTTTACTCTTTTCTGAGCCTTGGGGCATGCAGACGTGAATGTATATGTACTCCGTAGTTCAAGACATTTTGAGTATTGACTTCACCCCGGCCGGCCTACTGGTTTTCACATTTCTTCTCCGCAGCTCTTCTGCCGGGGCCTTCTTGTTGACCGGTCTGATCTCTCTTGCTTCAAGTTTAAACAAGTAATTATCCTTTGGTGGTCGCTATTTCACGCACCAGATGATCTCTGAAACCAGAAGCGCCCGCGCTCGATCTGCAGGGCTTCTTGGCGACTATAAAAAGCAAATACTGAAGGGAACGCTACTGAAGAGGGTCTCCAACTTGTCTTGGGGATGATCTGCAATTTCGGGACCCGAGAGACAAATCGGAAGTCTCGGACCTCGTGAGGGTCGCGTGCAGCGAACGAGTTGCGTGTATGTACTATGTAGCAACTGCGTATGTTCGCGGAGAATGTCAGCAGGTTTCTTCTCAGTGACGGCCAAGAAAAGGGTTGCGTATTTAGCAGGAGCGTCAAGTTGACGGGTCTCTTAGATCTGAAGCGGCCTGATAGATGGGATAGTAAGCAGTAATAGCATGCTGCAAACATGATCAGTCAACTTAACTGGTCAACTTGGTTATTCAAAAATCGGAGCATCTCGGGATCGTTGTGGCTCCCTGTCTAACGGAGCTTGGCTTCCAATGTCTCAGATGACACAATCATTACCAAATTGGCGTCGGTGATTTTTAGGCGATGCAGCCTTGGTAGCTAATAGACTACCGGCCGTCCGATTGTCCTACGTACGGATACAAGATCTTGAAGGTATCCTCGGTCGGCACCACAATAGGGTGGCACAGTCTCAAGCTCTAAAACCACTGCCAGATCAGACTTAATTAACCAGAAAGTACCTGGTGAGCTGGTTCGATATTTCGGCCACTTCTTCACCTCAAACGGCAACCTCTCTCATAATGTCTCGAGCAATCTTCCTTTCAGTGGCAGTCCCCATCACTGCCCTTGCCAACCTCCTCCTTCGTCATCTAAATTATAAGCCTTATGTCACCATATCGGCGCCCTTGGCCGCCTTATCTTTCCTCTACCTCGTTGTCTGGCGCAGCTGGATCTATCCGTACCACGTCTCCCAACTTCGCCATATCCCCACAGTCCAGGGCTTCCCCCTTTGGAGCCAGTTCCTCAACATCATCACAGAAGAATGCGGAGTTCCACAACGTCGATGGCACAAGAGCCACAGCCCCGTCGTTCGCTACTTCTTCCCATTCGGAGCGGAAAGACTATCCGTTGCAGACGACGATGCCCTGAAGCACATCACCATCAGAAATCCGTACAACTACCCCAAGCCGCTGCGAGCCAAGCTGTGGATGATGCGCATCCTGGGGGAAGGCATCTTGCTCGCCGAGGGCGAGGAGCACATGCACCAGAGAAAGACACTAGCTCCGGCCTTTTCGACCCAGTCAATCAAGGCTTTGGAACCCGTGTTTTGGGAAAGGTCTTTACTCCTGGCGAACTGCTGGAGGGAGATTATGCGAGCTGAAGGCGTCAAGATTAAGACGTTCGAGGTTCTCGAGTGGCTGAACCGGACCACGTTGGATATCATCGGAAAAGCCGGCTTTGGCGACGAGATCAACTCACTCGAGCAACCTAATATCCCCATACGCGAGGCCTACCGTCTTGTTTTTGCGTTTGACATGTGGTCCCACGTGCTTCATGGGTTGCAGTCTTTTATTCCGATATCCAAGTACATCCCTGCCAAAATGAATCGCGACCTCGACACGTCCCGTCGTATCATCATCAGCAAGGCAAACGAAATCATTCAAAAAAAGCAACGGGAGGCAGAAGACAATACCGGCGGCAGAGACATCATTGCTCTTATCGCAAAAACGAACAAACGGCTCCTGGACGAGGGAGAGAAGGGACTGAGTTTTGAGTCTATGAGAGACCAGATCATGACGTTCCTAGGCGCAGGCCACGATACAACTGCCACTGGAGTAGCCTGGACGCTTCATCTGCTGTCTATGCACCTGGACGTGCAGTCTCGGCTCCGGGAGGAGATTCGGGAGTACCTACCATTTCTGTTCAACTCAACAAGGAGACCCGACACGGTCGAGCTGGCTGGTGCAAACGCCGATCGACTCCCATACCTAAACAACGTATGTCGGGAATCTCTGCGGTACATCCCGCCTATCCCGATGACGGTCCGAGAATCAATAGCAGACGACACCCTAGCCGGGTACAAAATCCCCGCAGGAACAGTCGCGCACATCCTCTCCAACGCCATCAACCGACTCCCCGCATCTTGGGGCTCGACGGCCGACACATTCGACCCCGACAGGTGGAATCATCTCCCAAAGACGTGGACGCAAAACAGCTTCATGACGTTTCTGCACGGCCCGAGGGGCTGCATCGGGCGCAAGTTTGCCGAGACGGAGATGGGGATTTTGCTGTGCAGTCTTCTCAGCGTCTTCGAGTTTCGACCCGATCACACAGCGGCGAATCCGGAAGAATGGAAGATGTGGAGGCTGGTATTGCGACCAAAGTATGGGGTTAGTCTTAAGGTGGCAGAGATATGATGATGAGGAAATAGGAGCATTCGATGGAGGCTTTGTAATATCAAGTTGCCCTTGGTGTCGTTGCGTATGATATGTATGCAAAGAGTCGAGACTCGTAATGGAAGAGCGTTTCAAAAGCTCAGAATGGAATCATTGTGTACTTGCAGAAATGCAGACCAATGGCCATAATGCCGCGGCAAAACCCACCTATAACTACTCCGTACCGGCTTCATCATCGAAGTGGTCAATGGTTGTGGTGCCTAAAGGTAGTGGCCTAGTAGGTTGCCTGCCGCACTAGGGCTGCGTCCCTTGGGTAGTAATGTTAGCCCGTCTTACGCCCTTCCAGGCTTCCATCTCGAACAGCAGTACAAATATCTGCATTCACACCTCGCCAAACACCACACCATTCAGTCCCCCATCTCCTTCACTATGGCACCCTCTCCCAAAGTCCACGCATCATTCTCGATATCGTCCGGATGCCTTTGCTTCGGGTCGCTGCACAACATCTGGCACGGGTCGTCCATGCCGCCACAAGGATTCCCCGCCGTTCGACCCCAGGCAAGCGGCACCGTGAATGTCCATCACATCGAATACAACCTCTCCGCCCAAAACGGGACGTGGAACGCCTTCCGCCTCGTTGACGTCCAAACAAAGCAGGTGACGGCATGGTTCCTGGCCGTCGCCGGCGTCGATCCGGAGAAGGAACTCGACAAGATCCTCACCGTGTCGGGCTCACCATACGAATACGACCACGGGAGCACCATGAACAACGACGAGACGGCCGCAAACGGTGTCTTTGTTATTAATCGATACGATTGGACATACTACGATAAGAGGTCGTGGGACGAGATTGGCGAAGGCGTCGAGGAGGGCGAGAGCGATTTCCTGGCAAACTCCAACTCTCTGGGGGTTGTCGACTTGGCCGAGGCGAGGGAGAAAGTGCGCAAGTGGCAAACCCAGCGTCCAAGCCAGAGAGAATGGTCGGCCAGCGGCGTGTGGCTGTATATTCCTCACGGCGAATACATGTTTGGTCGCTTTGGATTCGATGTCCAACGGACCGCCGCCCGCTCATTCCTCTTCTTCTCTGCATCGACCGATTTCACGCGCACTTCGTTGGACGGCCTCTCGCACACCCTGCGGAAAGTCGAAACGCACGAAGAGAGGTTCGAGCGCAGGCTGCGCGAAGGCTTCGATTTCTCAGGGCTCCAGACGATCCGGTCCATGTGTCGCCAGCCAGATGATCCTCCGTTGAGTCGGTTCATGGCACCGCGGCCCTCTCCACCAGCCAAACTCCTTGGACCGTACCCAAAGAGCCAGCACCTTTTTAGACCCCAGGATATCGATGCTCTCCGTGTATATCGGCCCAGCTCACAGCTCGCCCAGAGCGCGGGTGGCGTACATGTGGCTCCCCAGCCGATTGGGGAGTTTATCGAACCATGGAGTGAGCCGTTGTTCGACCTCGTCAATGAAATGGTCATGAGCTTCCTGGAACACGCCGCCCTTCCTTGCTTGAGCAAACAGACAATCTCGGTTGCTGCCGAGAAGCTCTTCCCGCATTACGCACAAACTGGCCCGCCAAAGCACCTAGACGTCTTTTGTCATCGCTACTTCACCCAACCGCACGCAGACCCGATACACAACTTCGATGCCACGTACGTGGGGGGTCGAATTCAAGACTTCCTGACTGCTCGATCTTGGGACAACTGCCTAGAGGTCGAGAGCGACTGCATTGCAGGGATCTGTCGAGCTGTGGCGTTTATGCTGACCGAAACTTTGGAGCTGGCGAACAACTGTTCGCGGGATAATAATCGAACGAAGATTGTGCCCTGCGATGTCCGCGTTGCCGTCCTTAATGACTCTCATCTGCTTGAGTTGATGCAATTCTCAAATATCTATTGGGAGGGGAGAGTTGGTGTGCACTGAGAGCTAAATATACGTATTCCTTTCCCAAATGTCGTATCCGCCACGGCTTGGATGTAAACGCTTGGAAAATATGAGAAGAGTGCAAGGGACCGACCGTATCATCTTGCCTGTAGTAATCTAAGCCAAGTGCGACATTACTTACAAGTCCAAAGCAACATGGACACTTTTTCTTATGTAGAATAGCGGTAGGGCAGGCTCCATTATGATGACTGCTGCGGATAAAGAAGGCCGCGTTTCTCTAGAACCGGGGACGGGACAGACGCCCGTTGATATCTTAACTTGCTAGAAGCTCTACAGGCTAGGTATGGCGGATATAGGGTCATTCTTTGCATTGATTCGACCTCTAGCTAGACTATTTAGGATAGTGAGGAAAACCTTTCTTTAGGAAGTTGATGCAATTTGAGATATAAAGGAGTTATCCCCTTAAATCAGTCAAGTAGGAGGCGACGGTCATAACTACTAAATCAACCTCTATTCGTAAAAGCAAAACTGATTCTGAAAGGAGGAGAACAAGACGAAATTCTCCACCCTCCAGAAGTAGGAGGTCCAATTGACCCTGAGAGCCGAAAGGCCAGCCTGATTGCACTTGGTTGCTCCCTTTGGGTGTGGTACCTGACGCCTGCATATGCATTTTCATCTTACGGGCAGATTCATAGCTCGTCTACTTGCACTACCCCTCATCTCTTGCCCAATCACAGCAGCTCCATCTCACCTTTTGGCATGCAGTGCGTGGTGACATGGCTAGACTGAGTGTGCCTCGATGGCACTGCCCCATCTCAGCGTGTTACCAGAATAGAATCCCAAAGCCCCTCAGTTAGATAACTAAAAGTATAAAAAGAGCGCTCTTGACCACATCTTGTCCAGCTGGAGACATGATTTCTTATTCCCTCCATCCTCATCTCCCCTCCCTTGTGCTCCATCCTCTCAGTCCTCGAACTTCAAATGGCATTGTGGGATCTAGAGCACCCAGAGTTGCGCTTGATGGATTCGTAAGTGATGTAGCCATCAATTCCTTCCAACCAGGTTGCCAATGCTTAGTCTTGTCACACAGGGCCACGAAGGAATCCCTGGTTGATGCCGAGGATGCCGAGCCTTTTGCTGGATGGCTTATGCGCTTCATGACTTATACCAGCTCGGGTGTCTTGCAGGGGGGGTTGGACCAGCACGTCAAATGGCTGCAACGCGTGGCAAGCCGCAGTTGCGATGAGAAGTGGGATGGCACCTAGGAGGAGCTGGATCAATTGCGGTATTTGTCAGTGGCGCTGCTCGGCATCCACATGATCGAAAGAGCGGACGAACTGATTGTGCACGAACGCGAGGCTCGAGACCCTTTGAAGTATATCAACGACAACAAACGTGCGGCAGTAGCCCTCTTCTCGACAGCATGGCACGAGGAAATCTCGGCAAAGTCTTTCCTGGGGAGGTTTTCCAACGGCTTGAGTGCATTCGGAGAGTACCAAACCAGGCACTTGCGTCAGGCCATCTTGGGTAGACACATGCTACTTGACCACCGAGCATATTACGTTCGGGAGCTCACCGTCAGACTGAGATCGCACAACGACCTTCTCACCATAACCAAGGCCTGGGTCACCGCTCAGTACAAGACCCTCGACCAACGCGTCACCGAGCTCTCAACCGAGGTCGAAGCACTCAACGACGCAAACTCGGAGGCGGAAACCACCGTTGCCAGCCTGGACCGCGACTTGAAAAGGCTTGGCGTTGAGAACATGGCTGCTATGGAGGAACTTGCTCGCAAAAACGAACAACTGCAAAGCGTCGAGACCGAGTACGTGAAGATAAGCCGCGCCCTTGCCGAGTTGGAAACGGAGTGGAAGAAAGTCGAGTTCCCCTGCCAGTGCATGATCTATCGAGGCTACCTGGAAAAGTTGAGCAAGTCGTCTGGCGACAAGCTCGGCCAGAGCTGGAAGCGGTTCTGGGAGGGGAAGGTTGACGAGGCCGTCGAGACAGAGCAGGGCCCGGTGTGGGATTTGCTGAAGAAGAAGGGATATCCCGGAGATAAGAGTGTTGTCGAGAAGGTGAAAGGGGATGGGAGGATGCTCTATGGTCGATTGAGTCGTGATATCCACAAGGCGGACTTCAAGAATGTGCCGGTGGACAGCACACTGTCATCGGAGTATTGGTACGTTTCGGATAAGGAGCTTCTCCCCGTCATCAAGAAGTTGGCAGACGATCAGCCTCGAAACCAGGACTCACCATGGCGCCTGAGAACGATAACAACTGGGTCGTGAGGGTGGCTGTTACTATGACTGTAAGAAATGAAGAGAGGGGAGAAGGAAAGAGAATGGTCGGAGCGAAGACAACGGAAGAGAAGAGATATTGATATCCACGTTTCATTTTTTCAATCATGTTTATGAAGCCAGATACTGTCCTTGCCGCCTGGATCACGGGGCACGAATTTTGGCTTTCACCCAGAGAAACTCGCTGACGTATTGACCACCTTGCACGGGGAGAGTTAAACTTATAAGACCGCTATGCAGTCTTTCCTTTGGACACATTTTCTTAAAAAGACATGGAGGTTCCCATTTACGGGTTGTTCCGCGGGCAAAATCTTTTATATAACATGGGAAGCAGGTCAAGGGTTGGGCAAAGGAGCCTCACCAATCTTTTCTTCCACAAGACTACAACCCTCAAACTCGCAGCCATGAAGTTCAACTTCTTCATTCTCGCTTCCGTCCTCGCCCTCTTCTCCCTCTTCGCCTATTCCTCCCTCGCCGAAGAGATACTTCCCGACTACGAGCCCATCACCACCGAAGAAATAGAGACGCTCATCCACACCCCCAGCTTCAAGCGCAACGTTTCCAAAGACGAGGCCGCCCGAATATTCTTCTGCCAGGGCGTCAACTGGGGCCCTCCCTGCTTCGCCTACTTCCCCGAACTCGAATACACGTGCACGAAACTCTCTCTCCTCCATGCTGGCAACATCGGCTCCATGTTCATCGACCAAGGCATCTTCTGCCGACTGGGAACATACGACGGCGAGAAGTGCAACCCCTTCAAGTTCGTCGCCTGGATGGAGATTGCTCGCGGCTGGACCAACCTTACGGACTGGGAGGCTCCCGAGGAAGTGCACGACGGGGATAAGAAGACCATGGGAGAGCTGATAACGCACTTTACGTGCGTCCGATGCGACAACTGCCCGCCGCCAGACGAAGGAGAGATGAAGGTTGCTTTGGATTCCTGGGCGGTGTGTAACAATTCTTGGGCGTGTGATAGCATATATTGAAGGCACGGCACTGGTTTATTGGCATGGGATGGGACAGGCATTTGTGTTAGCGATCGGGGGTGATAAAGCCAAGACGGCTTTTCTGCCCTGGTGGGAAGGAAATAGTATCAGCAGGCGGGATGCCAGATCTCGTGTACTTCAGTTTTTAGCCCTATACAACAACGTCATCACTTTTCCCGCCCCCTTTGGACATTAAAAAGTGCCGGACTGCGGCAAGCGGACCGGGCCGGTTAGGACATGACGAAACTGGGCAGGGGATCCATGGACACTGCGGAAGAGTGACTTCCGTAAGCGATCGACGTCTGCTATATCATGGGTTCAAATAGGCGGCATGTACAGTTTAGGAAGAGTCCGGCATGGCTATATTAAGCCCGTCGTTCGCCACTGGTAACCTTCGAGCTGCACCGTGCCACACTGTTCATCCCAAATGGCGACTGAAAAGCCCCGAGTCCACCAAGGCAAGCTCGCCGTCGTCACCGGCTCTGCCCGTGGTATGCTCCCGCGATGCCTCTACTGTAAATAGTTTACTAATTCCCTTCATAGGCATCGGATCCTATATTGCACGCCACCTCGCCGCCAAAGGAGCAAACATCCTCGTCAACTACGCCAGCGAATCATCCAACAAGCCCGCCGCCGAGCTGTGCAACGAGCTTCAAGAGAAACACTCCATCACGGCGGTGCCCTGTCGAGCCGACATCAGCACCGCCGACGGCTGCTCCCACATCGTATCCGTCTGCAAAGCTTCCTTTGGCGGCGAGACCCTCCAGATCGATATCCTCGTGCACAACGCCGCCGTCCTCGTTCTCGGTCCCGTCGAGTCGGTCCGCCCGGACGACTTCGGCCGCATCTACCGCGTCAACGTGCTCGGCCCGGCATTGCTCACGGGAGCATGCAAGCCGTACCTCCCTACAGACCGGTCCGGACGTATTGTCATGGTCTCCAGCATCAACCCCAAGATCGGCACGCCAATGACCACGCTTTACGCGGGCACAAAGGCAGCCGTCGAGGCCATGGCGAGGGTTTGGTGCAGGGAGCTGGCTGAGCGGTGCACGGTTAATAGCATTAACCCGGGGCCGGTCATGACGGACATGTACAAGAGTGCGCCTGATGGTGTCAAGGAGCAGCTGGCGCTGTGGAATCCGCTGACGCCGCTTGTTCCTGTTAGGGAGTGGGATGCGGAGGAGGTTCAGGAGTTGGGGAGGAAATTTGGCGGGAGGGCGGCGTATCCAGAGGAGATTGCCGATCTGGTGGGCATGATTTGTAGTCCCGAGTCGGCGTGGATGACGGGGAGCTTGGTGAGCGCCAACGGCGGCTTGGCTTTTAGTTGTTAGGGTTGGATGTTACCTCGAGTACGTCGTGACGTTTGCATTCTGCTTTGTGTCCACTTTCCCCTGAATAGTGCAGTAGGATTATGCTGTTGGTTGCGAGATGCTACGATGACAGGGGGTATCAATGGCAGCATAGCATTAGGGTGGATCAAGAGTCATGTTATGAACGTTATAGAAGTCAGTAGACGAATCAGGTAGCCAGTAACATTCTATGATTCGTTCAGCTTCTATTTAGCAGTAAACCCCCCATCAATAGGCAGAGTAATGCCCGTCACATACGAAGACGCCGGCGAAGACAACCAAAGAGACCCCTGAGCAACCTCGTGCGGCATCCCAAACCGGTTCAAGTAACTCACCGTCGGCGCAAAATCATCGTGCGTCGTGCCCATAATCTCCAATGCCTTTTCCGCCATGACCGTCTACACGAGTTAGTCCTGCGGTTGATGACCATTGATGCTAGTGCACTCACAAAGATTGCCCCTGGAGCAACGGCATTCACCCGAATCCCATGCGGCCCACCCTCCATGCTCGCATGCTTGGTCAACCCCACGAGCGCGTGCTTCGCAGCCGTGTACGCAGGCATATTCGGCTGCGGCTTGAACGCGTTGATGCTTGCAATATTTACAATCGTTCCGCCTCCCCCCTGAGCGATGAACTGCTTCATCTCGTGCTTCACGCACAGCGCCGTGCCCTTCAAGTTCACCCCCATCAGCTCGTCCCAGTACGTCTCGTCAAAGTCGACCAGCGGCGTCTTATCGGGCGTCAGCGCCGCGTTGTTCACGGCGCAGTCGAGCCGGCCGAGCGTGTCGACGACGAACTTGATGAGCGAGGCCACCTCTTGCGAGGACGAAATGTCGGTTTTCTTGAAGTAGATCTCGCCGGGGGACGAGAGTTCCTTGCAGGTTTCGAGGCCTTTGGCTTCTTGGATGTCGCAGATGACGACTTTGGCTCCGGCCTGGAGGAAGACGGATGCCGTGGCCTTGCCCATGCCTTGGGCGCCGCCGGTGATGAGGGCTACCTTGTCTTTGAGGACGGGGAAGATTTCGGCCTCGGGGATGGGTGGGGGCATGGTCAAGTTGTTGTTTGATATGGGATTTGTATGTTAAGGGGGAGATGTGCGAGAATGTATTTTGACAGTCATGGAGATGACCGGGTTCGATAGATACTTGATATTGAAACAAATACGCGTCCAAATAGCGGTGAGTGTTTGCTGCTATGAGGTTTCGATCGGCAAACCACGATATCAACTGCGTAGACCTTTGGCGGGCAACTAGGTCGTACCATAAACATGTTAGCATTTGATGGTTGTAGTAATGGCCGGGATCGATTCCTTCCATACGGGTCCAGCGAGTGAGTCTCTCCAATCATTCCTCCGTATCCCAGAGACTATTATATATAAATGGTAATGACCGAGGTCTGAGGCCTCAACCCCTCCAGATGACGACGATCCCCAAGGGTCAGGGTTGCATCGTCTTCAACCCTCCACAACCCCACGCAAGTCCCGGTCTGTGAACTCGGTTACTCGGCCTAACTGATTCCCCTCTACACAGTCCGTTCAGTCCTCCAGCCCTTCCAGCAAATTCGTCGGCGGTGCAAAAAACGTCGTCCCCGTAACCGGCGTCGAAAAGTCCAGGATCCGATCGTGCAAGCCCGGCGGGTTCCCGATGAACATCCGTTCCATCATTTTCTCAATCACCCACAGCTTGCGCGAGTATCCGATGAAGTATGTGCCAAACTCGCCGGAACTCGGCGATCCGAACGGCATGTTGTCCCGGAGAATGTCGTGCTCGCCGCTTTCGTCTTCGATCGTCGCGAGCGTCTTGTGCGCTTGCTGCTGACCTTGGTCGGCGTCGTCGAGTTCCACGTTGTCCAGCTTTGTTCTGCCGATGATGGTTTCTTGTTGTTCGGTTGTGAGGGCTCGCCATGATTGGAGGTTGTGCAAGTACTTCTGGACGACGATGTAGCTGCCTCCCGCGACGGGCGCATCGTCTACATCGGTAATCAGTACCGCGTCAGTTACATCCGAGCCAACCGGGTTGGCAGTCCCATCGACGAAGCCCAAGAGATCGCGAGCATCAAAGTACCGGAACCCGACAGTCGTGTCCTCGACCTCGACCGCATCCCCCAGCAAATCCATGAGCTGTCTCTCAAACTCGAAGCAAAAGTCCCTTCTCTCGGAGCGAATATGGAAGAGCAAGTCGCCTGGCGTCGACACGGCCGTGTGAGTTGCACCCTTGACAACTGGGAAAGAATGAAGCTCGGCAGGGCGGGGGGACTTCATGACGGCATCCCAGATGTCGCTTCCGATGCCGACGATGCAGTTGAGGCCGGCGCCTGGTTGTCTGATGGATACGTTCTTGATGATGCCATTGATTTTTGGGAGTGTCTTGCGGATGGTGCGGATGGAATCTGGTTTCTGGGAAGCCGAGAGGATGAGAAATGTGGCGGATGAGGTGAGGGGAGCGTCGACGGGTTGAGGAGTCATGGTTGATTTGCTGGCATATGGTCGTACTTGCATGGGCAGAATTATTGGAGTTGAGAGCAGCCTGATAGTGATGCTCGAGGTCAGTACACCGGACAGTCGTCTGGGGAATAATTGAACAGCCATGTAAGTCAGCTTATAATTAATAAGTTGAATTCATGTTGAACATGGCCGTCTTTATGTGGTGAATTTGACTTTTGGGGATAACCAATCCGATGACGTCTATTAGCATCAGCTCGGCATCTCAGCGAGCGAGTCAGTCATGACTTGAGGCGACTGCGGGTGTCCCGGCATGTCCGGCACCGACAGGCATCGTAGCTCGGAGGAGCTCGGCATCTATCGTTGGCGAGTGTAATAGGTCGATATAGGTATCAACTATTAAGTATAAATTCTTTTAGATACGTGTAAAGTCCTTGGTTCGAGCATCACTTTGAATTCGATGGATGATATCCCGACGATGGTGTTTGACAGAGCGAAACGTATGTGTCCGAAAAACGCACCGTGAGCGCTAGTCCTCGTCCTGCCCCGTTTCAACTTAGAGGAGATCTACCGTTGGGTAAGTACGAGTTTTTTACTCTCTCTCGTGCCTCGTTTTATTGCGCCACTGGATTCTGTGAGTCCCTACCTTGAGAGAGCGATAGATATCCTCGGTCGACTTGGAGTCACGTCCAAAAAGTACGAAACTTTTCGCCAACGAAACATATTCGATGGTGAGGGCTGTTTCAAGGATTCACGGCCATTTAATCGCTCTCCTCTGGTATCGGAGGCATTTATGCCTGGTCTTGGACCCGAGCGAAGTGAAAAATTTGGCTCGTTCTTGAAGGCGCTCATGAGAATTAACCCTGCCGAGCGTTTGCATACGATGGACCACTTGCGGCATCCTTTGTTAGATGCAATCCCTGGCAGCTCGGCGTCGGACGAGCAGAATTTGGGGCAGAACCTGGAGTCTACAACAGACTGACAGAGACGAGCCTGGAGCAGGAGAAGGTGGAGCAGGAAACTGAGGCTGAAGGATAAGTGATAACATGTGTCTCGTACGTACCTAGGCAGCACTTTGCCACTTAGACAATTGGGGAGAACTTAGAAGGGTCAAAGTAGCGCGTAGCCGTGATAGCTTGCCCGTTGCGCACAGTACGTAGTCATGGTAATTGTGGCCTTCCCATCGATTTGCCTTGAAGTGACCTAGGTATCTTCGAAAAGCAAGGTCAGTTGGATCATGGAAAGCGCCAAGGGTTGCTCTTCCTTCCTCCCAGAATGTCGGTGCAACTATTCATGGATTGCTTGACATGACGACGGAAGACAGTGCTGCCTCGCAAAAAAAAAGTCTCTACATTAACAGGCTCTCCTCCGCCTGAGGCAAACATCTGCCTTGCTCTCAGGAGCCCTCATGCGCTCATGTTGTAAGTTGGATAGGACAGGGCGACACGTGACGTTGTGTATCCGTATTTTCGCACGGAATTAGCATATGCACGTTGAATACAGATATCCAGAAGCCTAGAGCATATTCTTTATCATCTCATCGATCGGGAACCTTCCTATGTTCTCTCGGTGATTTCACTTCGAGTCTCGGACGATCAAGGGCTTCGGCAGAATTCCCGGCTCGGCGGGTGCACAACATATCAAAACGCCAGAAAGTCAAGGAAAATATTATTCGTGTGTAAGTTTCTCCCCTTTACAAGTGGCGACTATGGAAACAGACTCGTAACTATTTGTCTTCGATGGCCTTGAGGAAGAACAACTCATTGTTCCGTTTGAACGCAACACGTTTCCTGTCAATGACAACTCTATCAGCATGACCGGGTACGTCTTGGGGTTTTATAATCAGACATCAAGATGTGCAGGAGTCACACGAGACTGAATTATTCTTAGAAATTAGAATATAAATATGCTTGTCCCAAGTCCCGACGGCCCGTCGACCATGACACCATATCCTACGCCAAAAAGACCTTCTAGACCATCTAGCCTCCCCCAGCTGAAGGAAACGAACAACAAGACCCGTGCGGGAGTGGATTTTCTTCAACGCCAACAAGAATAATTTAGATCATCGTGAAAGCGAGCAAACTATTGGCAAAAGCCCACCCACTAACCCTCACATTATCGATCATTCAGGTCCACCCGCGCGCAACGCAGGCGACCAACCATGAAACCTTCAGCCTATCAATCGCCAATCCCACCTCCATTTCCTTGGCCTTTTTTCTTCTTTGCGTTGGACTGCCAAGGTAAGGCTGGAAACTTTCGGATCTTCGGCCGCCAGGTCAGGGGCGAGGGTTGTTTGGCTGCAAGGGCAAGGGGATCGTATAAAGAATATCGAGAAGTCCAACTCGGCTTACGAATTCGTCCTGGTTAACCGTCTCTCGTTGAACCCCAACCCATGATCTCTCCAAAGGTTTTGCTCGTCCTGGCCGCTTTGGGCTTTGGCGGTATCAACGCCGGTCCTTGCCGGGGAGTACTCCCATCGTTTCTACGCCCAGTACTACTCCCAGCATCAGCCTGAGTAGTTCGTCCAGTACCACTCCGTCCAACACTCGGTCCATGACCCCATCGAACACTCCCAGCGCCACGCCAACCAACACTCCCACGACTACTCCAACCGCCACTCCCTCGTTTCCAGAGTGCTACGAGCTCGCCGACTGCCCGATAGCAGGCCAGATCTGCCAGCGCGGCTACTGTGTGACTCCTCCCGAACCACAGTGCAATTCCCAGGAAGACTGCGATACGAACCAGGTGTGTGAACTGGGACAATGTGTCGACGGACCAACGCCAGAGTGTTCCAAGGCCTCCGATTGCACGGGAGGTGAGAGCTGCGTTGCTGGTGTCTGTGTTGCTCCTTCGGGCTGCTCTACCGCCTCGGATTGTGATACAAACCAGGTCTGCGAGCTAGGACAATGCGTTGACGGCCCAACACCCGAGTGCTCCACGGTCTCCGACTGTACAGGAGGCCAGACCTGCGTAGCCGGTGTCTGCGTCGCCCCCCCCAAGCTGCGCTACCTCCTCAGACTGCAACCCAGGCGAGTCGTGCTCCCAAGGCCAGTGCATCGCGCCACAAGGGTGCTCCTCCGAATCCGACTGCGCCCCCGGCGAGGACTGCATCTCCGGTATATGCCAGTCCACCAGCTCCAGCTGCAGCGTCTCCTCGCAGTGCAACCAGGACGAGCTGTGCATCGGCGGCCAATGTATACCCGTCACCACCGTCCCGCCAGAGTGCTACACCTCGACCGACTGCGACACGGGCCTATTGTACAAGTCTGGGGAGTGCGTCCCGCCCGAGCCGTGTCCCACGCCGGCGGACTGTTCGACGGGCGATACGTGCTTCTCTGGGTGGTGTACTAGCGAGACGACGACGTTTTGCGTTTCCGATATGCCTTGTGCGGCTGGCCAGCTGTGCGTGAATGGGGCGTGTACCTGTGTTTATTCTGTCGACTGCGGCGGGGCCTATTGTATGAATGGACTTTTCAGTATTACTCAAGGTGGTGTGTGAGTGGTTACCTTTTGACAATGAATATAGCCAGGCTTTTGAGGTGGGTTGTCGGTTTTGGGCAGACGTGTTCGTGTATATATTTAATCGGCATGGTAATTACTCTTACTTTCACAAGGATCTTGGCCAGATGAGCTATCTATTTGGTGGCTTCTTTGTACTTGATCTGTCTTATTTTATTCATGCTCGTACCTGGGAGCTGTGATATTGATGATCGTCAGACATCATATAAGCGACTTAGGAGTGAGCTTCTAATAATGTCCAAGCCGAATTTCTTTCTAAGCGATAAAACCTCCGAAGGCTGAGATAATGGGAAACATAGACTTCCAAACGAGAAAAGTCGACTGGATAGGAGACACTT
>JAMQMW010001680.1:4416-37101 GCA_024115155.1 Thelonectria blattea
CGTCCAGTCCGACAATGTGTTCCCGCCAATAGACGGGCCGTCCCGACGGATCATGATAGTACACAGACGGAACCTCCTGGGGGGGCCTCGAAATGCGGCCAGGGGTCTACGTGGTCTGACATGCTCACCGGTTTCTCGGCAGTTGTTTCTGAGGGGCGGATTGGCTCTGGGGAATGCGGGCGTGACCCCCCTCGGTTGACTTTTGCATAGATGATAGTTTATTGGTGATACCCCGCGTGGAGAGCACATGCACGACTTTCACCTGCTTTGGTCAAGCTCTAAGGACTACTCGGGTCTTCGTCGAGCATCGGGTCATTTCGTAGAACCAAGTGTGCTTTCAAATTGCTTTACAACTCTGACAAATCCGCCTGCTCCAAAGCGGCAAGGACGTGGTCCAGCTTCGGCCGTCGCAGGTAATGCAACACGTCGGAGACATCCTCCTCGGTCGCTTCATCCCTGTCGAGACGCATCCTTGCCTCGACGAATTCCTCCGCCTTTGCCATTTCGCCCCTCCAGAACGACCGAACCGCCTCCTTTGTCTCCTCGAACGAAGCCTCGGCATCCTCTCCCTGACCCGCCGCGTCCAAGGGAAACACCTTGCCCCCCCGACGATATATCTTGATGGGCCCGTCGAGCCACTCCCGAGCGCCGGCCGTGCATCTCCGGATGAGGTCTCGCAGCGCGGGTGGGGTGCGGAGGAACTCGGGGAAGCGCGGCTGGCCGTCGTTGAGGCTCGACCGGCCGAGCACCACGTCGGCGTCTCCCGTGCCCTCGAAGATGCACCAGAGGGCCTTTCCGAGCATGTAGCACATGGCTGCTTCTCGCTCCGAGGCGCTGCTCGTCAGCCACGGCCAGTACCACCCGAGGTCGGGATTGTCGTAGCGCTGCGGCGTGGCCGTCAGCCGGAGCGGGTGGTCTCGCGAGCGAAGATAACGGTCGAGCATGGTTCCAAACTTTTCCGTGACTTCCTGGGGCAGGTGGTCACATCGTGCGTACTCGTCGCTGCCAAGCTCGGCTATCCACTCGAGGTAGTATATCTCGGGCGGCGCCCAGTTGTATATATTGCGACTCTGTTCAAAGTCCAGCAGCGTGGCCACCTCGGAGCCGTCGGGCTGCGCCGACAAGACTATCTGATCCATGCGCAGGTCCGAGTAAAACTTGGCCGGCGAGTTCTTGACGTGGATGAGGGACGACGTCAGCTGCCGAGCCCAGGAGAGCTGCTGGTTCATGTTCAGCGTGCCGGCCAGTCTCCTCTCCAGGAGAATCTCGGAAAGGTCTCCGCCGGGATAGTAAGTCATCAGGAACCCGCACACGGCTTCCGAGGTTGGGAGGGTGACGAGGTACTGGGGGCGACGCATGATGGTTTCCTTGGGTGGCATCGAGAGCAGCATCTTGAGCTCGTGATAGATTCTCGACGGCTTCGTCGTCGAAGACTTGAAGACCAGTGTAGGCGCGGCTCCATTCGTGTGAGTGCCGGCGTCATCCTCCGACAGAGACACGAGGATGACGTCGGAAGCAATCTGGCTCAAGCGAACAAGACTCGTGTATGGCACCGTCGGAGGCATGTCAGACTCGTCCAAGCCCCACAGGGAAGCCAGGTCCTTGGACGAGAGGAAGACGCCGGGCTTTCTCAGGGCCTTGTTCGGGTGAATGGTAAACTCGAGGTCCTTTAGGTCCTCGGTCAGCCTCGAGAGGCGCAGCGTCGAGCCGAAGAGCAGCCCGGAGTAGATGTCGGCGAAGTTGGCGAACCCGTCAGCCCAGTGTTGCAAGCCTTGGCAGAGGTACTTGGAGATGCCCAGGGGAACAATGGCCGGACCGGCGGCGTGGACACTGTCGCGGGCATCGAGCTTGCTCCATAGAGAAGGCGGCCAGTCGATCTGGTCGGGAATGGAAATGTCGACTCGTCGAGGGGGTTGACTGCCGAGACTTGTCGGAACAGCGGCGTAGGTGGTGCCAAAGTTGGCAAAGTCGATGGACCACGTCGTCTTTGGAGACTGGGACTCCGACTCGGGTGGCTCGTCATTGGGTGTGTCTTCATAAGTGGCATAGCCTCTTGTGTCCGGAAAGAGGGCGTATCCCGCAGACGGGAAGACATAATGCCTGCGAAGGAAGTTTGAGATGCTGAAGCCTTTCGAAACGTGGGGGTCCATTATGATTGCGGACGTGGTGTGTCGAATCACGAAGCACGTAAAACTAAGGCAAGGCAGCTCCTTTTTGGCTGTGGGAAATAAAGTCAAAGGACAAGGCGGACAGGCCGCGGAGCGTTTTGCCCAGAGTAATATATACTACCCGACTTACATTGATTCAAGGCACACTTGTTTGCTGTTCAGAGACATGGGATTCTTAGGAAACAAGGGTCTTTTTCCGCCCGACTTTTTAGCACCAAAATTTTCAGTGCAACCCAATGAGCCGCGTCCCCGACTGCATGGATGGAATGTGCCTGACACATGGGCGCAGTTTGGAATTGGAAAAGGGGGGAGGAATTGCGTGAGATTGAGAGAGAGAGTCGCCGCCGCCTCCGAGAGGGAGAAAAGCAAGGAGAGGGAAAGAGAGGGAGCCTGTGAAGACTTTGATGACGAATCGGCAGCAAGTGCTATTCTTGTACGTAGCAATGTTGACAAATGTTTGCCTCGTTGATCAACCAAAGAAAGTGTTGGCCGCGTTTCAGTCGTCAGCAGCCACAGAAACTGGCGTCGCACGTGCAGGGCGTGGCGAGGGCTGAGCAGTGGCACTGCATGAAGAGTCTTTTTGTTGGTCAGCCTCACTTCCAACGAAACAAATGCCCGCCGCTCGCCACACACCTTTGTCGACTGTACTCGGTCGGAAAAAGACAAGAGACGTTGTTTCACCGCGTTGACCGCCCGTCGAGTCTCCGAGTCTCAGAGCCATGCAACTGTCGATGCAGACTCAGTCAACGTCACCCCGAAAATGGACTGATGACGAACTCGCCGACCTCCTCAAAGCGTCCCGCAGCATCGGCATCCCCCCATCCAAGCTCTTCCTCTTCGCGGAGACGGCTCACGACGGATCCGCCACGGCCGCAACTCTCAGCCCGACCATGGGCGGCAACTCCTTTGAGCAATGGGTCAGTGAAGAAGACCTCGTGATCTTGCAGCGAGCCGCATACATCATTGGCGTCCCCTTTTCCCACCTCCTCGCCTTTGCCGAGAGGACCGCCGTCGGAGCCCCTTTGAGTTCTTCCCCGCATTCGAGGGCCGACCCTCTAGCTCCCGCTACCGGCCAACCATTGCCGAACTTGCTGGCCCCGGTTGGAGCTTTGGACGCTTCGCTTCTTGGGGGTAAGCAAGCATCATCCTGGGTTCCTGGGTCCTGGCCCTTGCGACGATCCGAGTTGGCTAAATTCACTAGGCACAATACCAATCGCTCCGCAAGAATACTCAGCAACTATCCCTCCGAATAGTCTCGAGGACTATCCGTATGCTTTGGTGGATAGTCTAACCTCTGACAACATAACCTCTTGGAACCTTATCGACTCAGTCTTTCCCCCTTTGGCAACTGCCCTCGAATCGGGGAATTCTCCAAGTTCGAACAACGCCAGCTCGCTTTCGGCGTCGGACTTGATCGATCCCATCAACCCCTCGGACACCTTTGGGCCGCTTCCCACCGCATGGCCCGCATCCCAGCATGATACACTCGTCACTTCCACGGCCACGATGCCGTTTCTCGACGAGACGGTCGAACCTACTTCTGAGGCCCTTACGCTACCCGTCATGACAAAACGCCAATTATCACGCTCCCCAAGACGACTCGAAGAAAATAGCCGAGTAACAAAACCAAAGGGTCGGCGACGCTACGAGAGCAAAGCTCTTCGGACAAAACCATTGACGAATCCCTGCATCTCGTGCAGTCTATCCCACAAAGGCGTACGTCAACTCCTCTTCAAGCCATCAACTACTTTATCTAACAAAAGCACCAACTAGTGCGAACGCAAGCCAGACGCCAAAGACTACGACGACTGCATCCGATGTTCCGAGCGAAAATATAGCTTCTCCCCCGTTCCCTGCCTCTACTACCAAATCACGGACATCACTCTATTCCGCATATCCACGGATCCCACCGCGAACAAGCCCTACAAGCTGCTCTCCATGCGCAGGGACGTGGACACTTACGCCATCTACGAACAGCCCGAGTGTCGACCGGCCGTGTTTTCCATCGGGCAGAGCTTCATGTCAGGGCCTGACGACTCGGTCCTCAAGCTCGATGCCACCGAGTTTGATCCGAGCAAGGCCACGGCGGCTCGCACCAAGTTCATGAAGGGGTTTCAAGTGCATCCGTTCCGACTTGCCGACGTGAGCGTGGCAAAGCAGGATATTAACGGCTTTATCCTCCGAAGCGTCGGTCCGTACGTCAATAACAAGGTCAACAAGGACGATGGGTTGTCCTGGCCTATTTTCAAAGCTGCCCTTCACAGAGTCAAGAACAAGCAGGTCCTGAAACCCACCCATTCTGCTATAGCCTATCGGTTTCGAAACTAACTTCCACCTAGACTAATCATCAGTTCCTCGAACGAGTCTTGCGTCTCTGGACAGCCTGCCGAACCATCGAAGGAGGCTGGGAGTTCCGCGGCGACGAAACCCTCAGCCTCGACCCTGAAGGCGCTCAGCCCGTCCGGCTCACCAACGCCCCCTTCATCGACTACCAGTTCTCGGCCATCATGGTCGAGGACATTCTCACCCCACTGGCCGAGGACGTGCTCAAGACGATGAGGAAACTGATTCACAAGAAGAAGCCCGAGAACTGGTTTGCCATCTTCCTGGCGAGCTACATCATTCTTCACTCGTATGGGCTCTTGATGAAGCAGCAACGGGATTTTTCCGCGAGGCGACAGAATGAGGTGGGTAGTCTTTTCGGTTCACATATCTACGCGTGCTGACGTCTTAGGTGAAATACACCAACATGACTCTCGTTCGAAACGTGCTCCTAGGGTCCAAGGCGGTCCTCGCTCACTTCCACGCCATTTGCAACGGCCAGCGGCCCTTCGAGATCGACTGGGCCAAAGACGCAAGCGCCAAGCAGACCCAGCGCATGGCATCGCTCTCGGACGACGAGGTCGACCTGATCAAGGTCATTGCACCTATCGTCAAGGAAAAGAGTAAGACGCTTTCCTCTCCAAATCCAGTTGTTCCGCAGCTAACCTTCACAGTACCACACTTTCAGGAGCTCATGGAATCGGAAGAGTACGAGGCGGAGCATTGGTTTACGGGACAACTGTTTGTGCCTTGTTGGGGACCTCCCAAGACGATTGACGAGTCTCCGCCTTTGGTGTTTGGGCCGCAGCCGGTGGGCGGTTCGGTTGAAAAGATGTCGGGTGTAACATTGTCCATGTCAGCATCGCCGCAATAAGCACTAAAAGATGCATTCTGTTGGGCGGAGTCGGTGGCATGATACTCCCTTGATACGGATGGCTTTTGCACATACGGGTTCGAGTTGAGATTGCATTCATATTGTATTTCAGGCCTCTACATATTCAAACCATTATATCACACACATTTTCCATCATCCTCGGCGGTCACGTCTCACAACTAAAGTCAGGGCGTATCTCGTCAGCCTCGAGCCAACGCACCACCCTCCATGATCTGTCCTTGGCATGCACGGGTCGTCACGCTGATGCCTAGCACCCTCGACCGATTCGTCCTTCTCCATCGAGTGTGCCTCCTCGGATTCCCAATGGAGATGTCAAACACGCTCGACCCCTGTCCACAGCCCATCTTTCAAGTCCAGATCGCAATCAGGGGCAAACCTGGCACATGTAGTCAGCCAAAGCTTAACTCACACGCAACTCCGCCCTTCGCCCATCTCTCAAGTCCTATTTTCCAAGCTAAAAAGTCGGAACACGAGAAGGCATGTCTCGCCGACTTTTTAGACTGATACGGCTTTGTTGGGATGGGACCAAGTTGGCGGGTATAAAGTCGGGAAGGGTGCTGTTGGAATGCGAAGGAGTCGGCAGGTCTGTTTCAGGCGAGGACTGGAATGCAAGCAACTGATTTTCCTATTCTTTCTTTACTTCTCCCGAGATCTATATACAATGGGTTCATTAGCCCCCGCACAAGCTACGCAGCAGGCCGTCATAGCCCAGTTGACGCGCTTCATCGGAGCGCAGTTTGCGAGTGCGCAGTTTTCGAGTGCGCTTCACCAGCACGAATCCCACGCTGCGCCGAGCGGGAGCCGAATGGAGCGGGAGAGGAGGGAGCTTCTGGGGATATTGGCGGCGGATGCGCTGAGAGAGTGTAAGAGTTTGTTTGGAAGATTGCCTGAGCTCGTTTGTGGTGTTTGTTGTTTGTGGGTTCCGTTTGCTAATGTTTGGTACCTATACGGCAGTCCGACTTGCGCCGCCGGGGCGGAATATCGTCCATGTGACGAGATCGGGATCCTCAATTTCGAGTTCGTTGGCGGTTCATGTCGGAGATGGCGTGACGGCGGATTAGCCCGGGGGCTGCGTCTTGACGCATGGTCGACAGAAGAGTTCATGTTGGCGGCAGTGCAGAGTCCGGGCCGTCGGCCGTTCTGGTATCAGGACGTGGGCTATCCGAGGTCAAAAGGAGGTTCCCTGAGCAGGCAAATATCAGCAGTTGGGCGAGCTGCACAATGACTCCGGGATGGGTACCAATATCTCAAACGATCTAGTCGCCTGGCCGGAATGTCTCATGGACGTTAAATCAAACACTTGAGCTTAGCTCAGCCGGGAAAACAATGGGCAAGTGCCAAGTCGAACATTCGAATCTGCACAACGGCTACGAGATTCAGAAGAAACGCCTCCCTCTCAAAGTGCGGTTTGTGGCTGAAGGCATCGGCGCCACGTTTTCTCGTTATGGACACTGTTCGATGAACTCCCGACTGGCTTTCGAGGAGTTGTTGGTGTATTTTTGCATTTAGGGGCCAGAAGAATATACACGATAAGATTCTAAGAGATATAAAATAGATGTTTGAGGGCAGCTGTTAACTCGCATCGCTGTAGTGTTGCCTTGTGAGGAATTGAAGCTGGTGAGGTTAACAACATGGACCAGCTGAGGAGTCCCGGAACAATACACCCTTTCCACCTTGGGTGACGCCCGAGTAAGGTACTTTCATAGATCATTTTGGCTTAAAATTTTCAAAAATTTCAGAATAGAAGAGCATAGATTTTGGAATCCCCAACAACTTCTTTCTTACTTTTTCCTTCGTATTTTCGCTCTTTTGGCGACGTGTATAGGGTAACCTCATGCTCCCAAATTTCCAATCCAACCAACGACAGTCAACCAACAGGCTGGAAAAGACGGAAAAGCAAGCAGCCATCTGATTACTTATTCCCCATCCCATCAGCCCATTCCCAGCCAAGCGCCCGTCCATTAGTCCAACTTTCGAGACGGGGTTGGCCTCTGATTGCGCGCTTAAAACGACCCCTCGATTGGCCTCTGGTTTTGTCCCTGCGGGTCAACCAACTAACTCGCACCACTTTGGGTCACTGAGACTGGCCGTGTGTGACGAGTGATTGGGACCATCTTGGTTCCAGTGTGATGGCCGCCTTTCTGCGACGGGCATGGTCGCCGTGGCCAGCATCCCTGCTCCCTGGGAAGTCGTCACTTAACCACGGGCGCTTCCTTTCCAAACCGTGAAATCCATTTGCTCTCGTGCTTCTTCTTCTCTTTCTTTTCTTTCTTTCTCGCAGGCGAGAGTTTATTGTCTAAAGTGTTGCTGGTCAATCATTTTTCCCCCATCGACGAAACTACCATCTCTTAGACTCTCCCCAAGTCTCACCAACCTCCACCGCGATACTCCATACACCAAAACCACCTCCACCAACCAACCCCTCCAAAACCCCCCTAAACCATTCACAATGGGCAACAACCTATCCTCGGGCTTCGTCTTCGACACGTCAAAATCCGTCTTCAGCCCCGAAGACCGCGCGTCTGGCCTCCGCCTCATCATCTTCTGGGTGTGCTCGCTGTACGCCTGCGCCATGATCTTCAGCACCTGCGCCCTCGTCGACCGCTGGAAGGGACCCTACGACCGGATTCGCATGGGCGTGGGATCGGTGCTGGCCGCCATGCTGATATCCACCGTTTGGCCTGTTGTGATGGTGTATTTGATGATGTCGGATTAGCGAGGGGGGAGAATGAATTCGGAGGGATTGTCTGGCGTACTGTGCTTGTTTGTGGGATTGATTGATTGATTGTATGATACACCAAGGAAGCCGTCCGAGATGCGGCCGTTGCCATTCAGCGCAAACACCTGTCGACAAGGCACTCTCGAGATGGGCTCAGGAATGGAAACCAGGATTTATTTGTTTGGGAGCGACACGGATTCTTTTTTCCTTTATTCTAAATGAGATGCAATTAATGTCCTTCATCGTCAATCTGTCAAGATGAGATGGCTGCTCAACATCCGCCTCCAAGACTTCCCCTCCCCTATCCCACCAACGTATTCCGACGACTCCGGTCCGACCGCATATCCTTCCTCCCGATAATAGACTCGAGCGCCTGCTCCAGCGCCTTGGCATCATATCTTCCCCCTTTCCCGGCCTCGTCCTTGGGCCCGTACAGCCTCGTCGCATCGATGCCCAGCTGCCCAAATCGCCGCTTGTCGACCTTTGGTGAGGCGGCGCCCTCGATGTAGATGACGTGTGTCACGTACTGACAATACTCGTCCTCTTCCGGCTCAGGGAGGCCCCTGGAGTCGGCGCAGGCGCGGGCGATGGCGGCGACAAAGTCGAGCCCGGAAAACGGATGCGTCGACGGGCCGGTTTCACGATCCGTGGTGCCGTTGAGTATCAGGATCTTGTTTCGGATCAAGGGGCTCGACAACGCCTGGCCGACGCCGCGGAGCACCAGGCTGGGGATCAGGGAGGTGAAGAGAGATCCGATGCTGTAGACGATGCTGTTGGCAGCTCGCAGGGCGTCGAGCACCCTTGGGTTGGCGGGGATGCGGATCTCTTCGCCGTAGGGGTTGATGTACCAGATGCGGTCGATCCGGGAGGGCAAGTCTTCTTCTTGGTCCTTGGAGAAGACGATGGCCGGTCGTCTTAGGGCTGGCAAGGTCCCCGGCAGGTTTGCGTCCTCGACTCTATCGTGTTCCCACGTCTCGTGCCTCTTCATGACGGGACTGTGCATGCCGGCGCTAGTCCCGGGCACGGCAGCCGTGGGCGCGCTGGGATGCGAAATGTCGTTCTGACCGGTAATAACAGTTCCATCTCGCAGCCCCGCGGCGATGTGGTGGGCAAAGTTGGAGTTGAGGGCGGGCAGTACCGAGATGCGGTCGGGCACGGCACAGATGGAGCTGAGAAGGTAGATGGCGGCCTCGAAGCTGCCGGTGAAGAGGCGGGCACCCGTGAGGAATAGGTTCCCAATGCTGGCGCCGGAAAAGTCGAAGCGGCTGCTCGGTCGCGTGCGCTTAACTACCTCGAGGTTGAAGCTGTTGAGGTACGACCGGATCAGCTCGCGCTTGGGCGACGAGATGTCGTTCCAGAGGGAGTGGGTGGCCTCGAGGATCTCGAACCACTCGGCTCTGGCGCCGGCGTAGACATTAGGCAGCCGGTAGTTGAAGAAGAGCTTGATGGCTGCCGTCTCGTCGCTTCCATCGTTCGGGATGAGTCGCACCAAGCGGGATCTCACATCGCCGATGCCTAGCCGGTCAGCGAACTGCTGCAGCAAGGGGTCCTCTGCGAGTCTGATCTCTCAGGGCTTATCGAGTGTCAAAGTACCTGGCCCGCCAAAGACGCGGATAATCTCACTGCTGCTACCGCCGTTGTCCGAAATGGGGATGACGTAGCTGAGCTTGCAGTCGTTGGCCTCTCGAACTCCCTCAAACACGTCGACGGCATTATTCGCTGCGCTGCCTCCTGAAAAGACCACGATGCCCCCGAGCATGCTGGAGCTGGGGCTTACCCCACCCGAGGGGATTGCGAGGCCGTTGTGAGCCATTTGGAAAAAGAGAAGTATTAATTATCGCGTCAGGTTGCGAGAACTGAGTTGATCGCCGAGTTCTTTCGACGTTGCCACTGAATCCATTAGTTTATCCCCTACAGAAGCTGACATGTGTCCAGATCGTTCCTTCCTTCCCCATGTTGCTGAGCATCGCTCCTGATCCATGAAGTTATCGGGGTCCAGCCGGTTTAGCGGATTGCGCGCTCCTTCCCCTTCGGATAGTTGAATTCTTCAATCCATCAGCCGCAACACCAACGATTTCATCTTTCAACGATCCCAATGCATTGTCTCGGCCTCATCTTCAACTCTCTTCAAATACCCCCCTCCCGACGACTATCGCCAAGCCAACCTACCTCGGCACCGTTTCTCGGCAGTTGAACCCAATCCGTCCACGGCCGTTCCCACTTAGAAATCATCCGTCCCCGTGGAAGTCGGTCCCCGGACCATGACAAACTCCCGCCGCAGGACCGAGCGAGCGGGGAACCACGAGGGCCATTGTTGAAAAGGATGGACAGAGCTTTGTTTCAATTGGACGGCTTGGTTGTCATGATGCCATAATGAGGCTACCGCGGTTCCCCAAGTCTTCCAACAAGTCGATAACGTTGACGTTAACCGCACCGTCCGCGGCTCCGCGCTCCCTGAAGAGGTTGCGATGGACCCACGCAATCCGTCCACGGAGAAGGAGTATCCCACTTCCCTGACAAATTCTCTAGAATCGTCCTGGCCTTCCTTGGCATCTACCAAGCTATACAAAAGGGAACGCCTCCCACGAAGACTCGAGAACTCAGAGTTGACACTTACATCCATCCCACTCCAATTCCTCAACCATAATGGCTCAAAATATCCCAACCACCGTCCGGCAGTGGAACACTACGGACCAGACAGGCTTCGACTCCCTCAAGCTGTCCGAGGAGCCCCTTCCAGAACTTGGGGATGGCCAAGTCCTAGTCAAGAGTACGTCAAGCCCGCCGAGACTTCCAGATCATCGCTAACTCTGTAATTAGTCCAAGGCGCCTCCCTCAACGTGCGTGGCTCGAAATTCGCCGGGAATACGTTCGCTAACATGACTCCCAGTACCGCGATCTCATCATCGTCAGAGGACTATACCCAGTTGGTAGCTCTCCAAACATCATCCCCGGCTCCGACGGCGCCGGAACCGTCTTGGCCGTGGGCAAGAACGTCAAGAGATTCAAGACGGGCGACAAGGTCGTCACCCTTTTCAACCAGGGCCACATTGGCGGATCCCTCGACAACGCGAGCGTTAGAACGGGTCTCGGGGGCGCCATCGACGGAACTCTCCGCACCGTGGCTGCCTTTGACGAGAACGGCCTCGTTCGCATGCCGTCCAACCTGAGCTTCACCGAGGCTTCGACGCTCACCTGTGCCGGACTCACGGCCTGGAACGCCCTGTTCGGCCTCTCCGACAAGAAGCTTCTCGCCGGGCAGTGGGTTCTCACGCAGGGCACGGGCGGCGTCAGCGTCTTTGGCGTGCAGTTCGCAAAGGCGGCAGGAGCAAAGGTCATTGCTACGACCAGCTCGGCAGAGAAGGCCAAGCTACTCGAGAAGCTTGGAGCGGACCACATCATCAACTACAAGGAGACACCGGAATGGGGCGCCAAGGTCAAGGAGCTGACGGGCGGCGTCGGCGTGGATCACGTCATCGAGGTGGCCGGCCCGGCGTCCATGAGGCAGAGCCTGGCGAGCATCAAGATCGACGGTGTCATCACCATCATTGGCTTCGTGGGCGGGAAGAAGGGCGAGGACGAGCCAAGTTTCCTTGAGAACCTGAACCACCTGTGCACGACGCGGGGCATCCTCGTCGGAAATAGGGGGCAAATGGAAGATATGTGTCGAGCCGTCGAAGCGAACCCCGAGAAGCTGCGACCCGTGGTTGACTCGAAGGTCTTTACTTTTGACCAGCTCAAGGAAGCGTATGAGTACCAGTGGTCGGGACAGCACCAAGGAAAGGTCTGCATTGAGGTGAACTAGGGCTTGATGTCTATAACTTGATCTCGGATAGATGTCAATACCCAGGAGAAGTAGAGTGATTTGGTGGAACATTTCTAATCCAAAGTTTCGTTCCATGCCAAGTAGAAAATATTTTATAGCGGTTCGAGTCGTCTATACTCCACGTAGGTATGTATGCAACGTTTGTGATGTGCTCATCAGCATACCTTGGGGTCTGGGCGGGTTCTCTCGAATCTCGATATAGCTTCTACACGAAGAGAACCCAGGTCTACGGATATAATGATATTTTTGAAATTGTTGCTGAATGAATATGGAAATGGAAAGAACTTAGGAAGCGGCATGGCGACTTGGCAAAATGTCGTGGGCACCAGTCAGGCGCTTGCCACTATAGTCCCTGGGAGAACACGAGGACGCGTTTTCTGGATATCAGCATATACGTCAACAACGCGCTCCGGGAACTTCTGGGATGGCCATTATGAGCCAAATAACACGTCTGATTCAGAAAACAATAAGAGAAACATAAACACACGATAGAGACAATATCACGGATACATCATGGGATTCATGGCAATGATGACGGTGGTGAAACAATCAAACCTCCAAGTTCCTGGGGAGGACAAAGTACATCTCGAGAGGTGCTCGACTCCTTCTCTAGGCTAATTACATGATGTTCCTGGCTCACTCCTTTTCTTTTCCACTCCCAAGCCAAGGCCATTGGGCCCATCATCCCGTCCACTGCATCCAGAACCATATTCTCGTGCCGACTTGTGTATGTTGAGGTTGCGAACTTGCGACTGGAGTTCTGGAAATGGTTAGAGACATGAGTAGTTAGGAAGTGAAGGGGACAACTTACGGCTCAGTTCATCATGAACATGAAGGTGAGGGCGAGAGCGATGAAGTCACCAACGAGGTTGATGTTGCGAGTGGTGGCGGCATTGTTGCCGTAGGTGGGCATGGCGGAGGTCCCGTAGGCAATCGAGGACGGCTTGGACTCTGAAGAAGAAGAAGGTATCTCGGTGATCAGACCGGTGCTGAGGAGAGGGCTGACAGTTGACCACGGGGAAGGCGTGCAGGTGTAGAGAGGCCAAGTGTCCGAGTCCAGCAGAGTGTACGAGCTAGGCTCCAAGGTGGACAACTTCTGCGTGGGAAAGATGTAGTCGCAAAGCCGGGAACCAACCCCATAGCACGGGGTAGTTCGGGTGACTGCCCGCGTCTCAATTGAGACGACCGTGGTGACGACCACGGAAGTCACCGACGCGGCAGAAACCGAGGAATCCTCGAGACAGAGAGTACCCAGCGACACCGACGGGTTGCTTGCGGGCGACACGTACTCGCCGGCCGAGGTGACCTCTGGACGGTCACCAGGGCAGCAACCAAACCGGCCGTCAGCTCCAAAGGAGCAAACCGCGCAGGGAGAGCAGGTGACTTTGCCAACCGGACAGGACACATAATCCGTGTTTATGTATCCCAAGCGGCAGGGGATCAAGTCTGCCGCGAGGGATACGGACACCGAAGTGTCGCTAAGGGAAATGACGCCCGTGTTGCCGGTGGCTGTGCCGGCCACTGCAACGAGGAGGATGCCCGCGGCGGAAAGGAGAGCCGACAGGAACTTCATGAGCAAGGTAGTCGTTCTTGCACAAGAAGAAAAGGAGAAAAGAAGGAAGGCTTGTCTTGACGAAGAGCGAGAGTGGGAAGCAAAGTAGAAATGATTGTGGAGGAGTTTGTGAAACAAGAAGTGAGTGTATCGGAAGAAGGTAAGGAGAAGAAAGAAAACGAGAGAGAGGGAGAACCGGAGGGTTTGTTTTTATACCCCGCGGCAGCGTTACTGATTGCTGCTGATTTCTGATAGGTGCGAGGAGCTCGACTGTGAATGGCTTACCGGCTGCCAGCTCCTGTCTGGCATGTCAAGACGGTCGATTTCCTTCGGGGCTTCGTCGTGGAAGGGCATGGAAGGGTATGCCGTCTCCTGGTTGGCTGGATTCGACGAGGAGACTGGGCGAGCGCCCTGTCACTCTGCTTTTCGAGGGGAAAATCCCCTCGGGAGCTGTCGAGGCCTGTCAGGGATATTTTCAAGGACCGTCACTGGTGAAGTTCGAAGGCCTTCCCCTCGTTTTGCGGAGTGATTGCGAGCTGGGAGGATCTGATACTGCTCGAAGGTGGGCTCTGGGAGAGCCGGGGCGGGGGAGAGTTAAGCTTGATGATATCCCGAGGAGGATCGGTGGTTTGTTTCACGGAGAGGAATTGTACAGTGATGTGAGGAGGTTTGTCTTAACTACGTGATGCCTTATGGCTGAGCGTGAGTAGTTTGGTTCATGGTATTAGGATAATGTAGGTATGCTGAACGGCGTCAAGTAAGAATTACATGTTATGGTATGCCGGTATTCGAACGAGGAGGAGAGAAGTTCTCGTGAGCCTGATACCCTAATACTCTACGTGGGTAGGCAGGTACGCACTCACTGCAGGTAAGGTAGGAGCAGATATATTCAGCTCATCGAGATGTGATCCTGCGAGGCTAGGTACGTACCATACGGCTGATTGCCATTACTGCAGGCACCGCCTTTGATATTCCCTGACATCCCTGTCCATTCTCTCTCGCCGCCAGTCTTTCGAACGCCAAGCTGATTGCACCCCTGCAGCAGTCCCTTTGTACCCAGGTACTTGAGTATCGCAGACGCGCGAGCAGCTCTCACAGCCAAACGCATGTACCACGGTACTTCCCGTACTGATTGCCTTGCTGATTGCCTCTTGCGTTGATTGCTCTCGTACTGATTGCACAACCGACTATCACATGAATTACCCGTCTTTCTCTCGCGCGCCTTGGAAAGGTACGTACCGATTTGACGACCACCGAGAGGTGTGCAACCGACGTCATGTTTTCTCTTCTAGGGGAAATGCCCGTTCTTTTCTCCATTCTTGTCCACATGCTTCAGTTCGTCAAAGATTTTGATTCTGGAGACGTTACTGAACGAAATCATAACATACCTACAAAATGAATACAATTCCCTAAATACGTTCAGCAGGCTCCCTCCTCCTCGAGTCCGGCTCGTGAGTCGTGACCACTTCGATGGTACTCGTCGATCCTTCCAGCGTTAAACACTTCCATGAAGCTGACCCTTTCCTAGGCCGTGCATTGGGTACACGGAGCAGACAGTTCAACTTCCATATAGATTCTATCTACCTCATATAGAGACACCCCCACCATCAAGGTTAGTTAACTTCCGCACCAGTTTCATCGAACGCCAAGGCCAAGCTCTACTAACTAATGAACGCCTCAGCAGGAGAATCCTTCGCACACGAATTATACAACGCCGAGCCTCGATGATCCGGCTCCCAAAGACCGACTTGAGGGATACGAAAGACTTACAATCTTGCTGGGAAGCACTACTTCTTCGATCTGGCCCGTCTAAGCATCCTGTTGCTTCTGCGCTTTACGACGACCGGCTCCTAGTTGAAGCAAAGATCTCCAAGGAACCCCTTCCAGCACAAGGCCCAGACCTGAAGGCTTTATGAAGCACCAACTCGTCCTCTGGAGGGAGCGACTATAAACTACGTAAGTTAAACTCCTTAGTCCTTACCTTCCATAGTCGTCCATCCTAACACCATAGTCCACTTAGCTTGATGTTGCTGTTCTGTACATATATGTGGCGGGAACCGTTTGAACTCCTACCACATTGTGGGATGTATGATGTACCTGCCCTCAACATCAACTTCAGCGCCGGACTTGTCTGGTCCCAGTCCACCAGGTTGCCGCAACTACAGTCCGAACGTCTAGTACGCACGAGGAGAATACACGGCAGTTCCATCTTCAGGACTTGCTTATAACACTACCTCAACGACTCGGCCGGCTCTCGACAACGATCGATCTCCCCGCTTACCAACGCTTCGACCGCTTACCAACCAACTCCTTCAGCCACACGACAGAAGACACCAGTCTGCAAATACTCGCCCTCAGGGCAGGCCCTGATAGTCTCTCAGGAGACAACGGCTAGATAAGCCATCCGCACCTACCGTTGTTGGGACCAGGTTGTGTCGACCTAACACACAAAGACAAGACACTGAGTTCCAATCCATTCTCAGTGCGTGTGTTCCCTTGGACCTTCTGGACAGACTTCTGTCGTGGCCTGCCGGTTGTGACCTTCCCCTTCAGATAGGCACTGGACACCAGGACATGCCCTTTGTCCTATTGAAGGGAATGCACTGGCGGTGCCAATGCTAGTACTGCTAGTATTGCTACCAATACTGCCACTGCTACGAGATACCAAGCTGTCCAGGATTCAAAACAGTATATATAACTCCTGACTATAGAAATAACCCAAACTACTATCGGATGAATTAAACCTAAGAATGGTTAGGGCGAAGTTGCTTGGGTTTCTCAAAGGCACTATCCTCGAGCATAGTTCCTGGGCTTCTATGCTCGTGCTATAGTTGCGCACTGACTGAAGTCACGGTAATATAAAAGGTAGCTCTAGCGAAGATATAAAAGGTAGCAAGCATTTTGAAAAGGAGAGTTGCATGCCAGAGATCTCAGTGAGTCGATTAGGAGCGTCGCTTCTATCGATCTGGAAGTAGAGATTCCCGTATACAGTCTATTTGTATATAGGTACCTTGCAAGATATTATTCCTTTCTTTTGAATAGTTCCTGCCTTCGACGAGAAGCTGTATCTTATTTCACAACTGGAAGGAATAGTTACTGGTAGACTACTGAAATGCTCTCTCTCGCTCTGTGTTGTACATGGCCTCAAAACTGACTCGGATGCACTGATTAGTTGTCTCTCACCTGGAGCAATAGTTTCGCTTTGGATAGTGTCAGTCTATCCTATAGTTATTGAACTGATTTCTCCGCCGAGTCGTTAAACGCCCGTCCACGGGTAGCTCTATATCCTGAGATATAAAGATCCCCGAGAGTGCGGTAATCATCACGAGAAAGGTCGAACTGATGGATGCCACTGCTCAGTCTATTCAGTTGACTCGAGAAGAATTAGATGTGTGACTAGCAGCAATCTAGGAAGCCTTCGGACTATGACAAGATACTTATGCGGCAACCAGGCAGACCCTCGCGCGGCTCGGAACCTACTTTGTGCCAGAGACAAAACTAAAGGGACACTCGGTTGAAGGATGAGGTTAGACATGCGGAAACTGCGATACTAAGTCCAGCAAATAGACTATATACGCCCGCTCCTCACGTCCTAGTTGGTTCTTCCTATATAAGACTCGAGAGATATGGCGACGACTATTTGCAGCCGAGTGTTGAAAGCATGCTGGAGTACGGGTGACAGGATTCATTCGAGAGAATGCGTTCGGGTAACTTAGACTTGATAAACAATCTTCCATGATATGGCCCAAAGTGTCGTCTTGGACTGGTTTTTCGACGGGGAGTTGACAAGCTGACGATGCACTCAATGGGCACTATGGTGTCTCTCCCCCTGAAGCTCGAGGAATGACATATTGAAGAATGAGTACGGAAGATCGTTTTCGTTACCGTCGGAAGGTCAATAGTTCATTGTGTGTATTTAGCGATGATATGGAATCTCGGATCTTGGTAGAAAGACGCTGAGCGATAGTGTCGAAAGGGCGCCGATTCTGTGCTGTGTACACATAGACGGAAATATATCTTTCAGATCGAGACGAAGGCTCAAAGAGTAAACTCATCGGGGAATCTCAGCTATGCTTCCATCTGGAATCAGTAGTGCGTTCATGTTTTCGTCGTCAGGATCATGGTGCTCAGTTGCTCACCGTGGGGAAATGGCGGCAAAGCAGACGCATTCCAGTCCATACTAGACATTCTCCTGTCGAACCTCATAGGACTATTTATCTTCGAAATGCTTAGAAAACATTATGCCTGCGCAGGGGTGTTCTCTTCGTTGGGTTCGAACTGTTTTTTTCTGTCATTGAGGCTTTGTGTCGTTGGTCCCTTTCAAAACGAGGAGCGGGAGAGTAGAGGTTGATGGAATCGTGGCTCAAAGGCCTGTTGCCCCAGGAGAATCAAAAGTCACCGAGTCTCCCAAATATATATATGGTCTCCATTTTGACAACCCTATAGCTCGTGTTCGTCTGTATGCCACATGACGGCGGGGAGGGTGTCTTGGACTGGACTCTGGGTTGGCAGGGGGTAATCGACGGGGTGAGTTGCCCTGAAATGTGAGTTAGCAAAATGTCCAAGAATGACAAGCTATACTATTGCACGTTTGATAGGTGAGGTACCTAGTATTGAGACTTTGAAGCCCGGGGTATATTCTCGTGTCGATGTCTCAAAACAAGCGAGCCTTGGCAAGGTGGCAAGGGACGGGTCCAGGGAAACTTGACCTCTGCTCGGAACTCGGTGTTCATGGATTCAATGTTGCCTATGGGCAACAGCAACTCGTGAGTTGAAGATTTCGAAAAGCACAGAGTTGGCCAAAAACTCACACAAATTCCTCGGAACCGTTCAATCTCAGAGACGGGCGCTCAAGATACTGGTCCTACTGGATTCTTCGGCATCGTGTTACCGACGGTTCCGCCAACAACGGTTCTTGTTTCGTGTTTATGAAGTGCGACATTATTTCCGAGATTGCTCGCACAACAAGCAAACCGAATGACCAACCTCTTCCAATTCCGCATGCGGTGTATCCGTATTTTCACGGTGTTGGTCGCAACCGCCGTGGCCAGACAGGTGCAGACGGCTAAGCAGGGGTACGTCCAGTTTCACGCGTTTGTGGGCGGCTGGGCCCAATCCTGTGACGAGAAAGCATTCAAAGGATGCGGCGCAGCGGTCGGGTGTTTCTATTTGGGGGCCATGCAGGTTCAAATCCAGTTGTACTAATAAGGTAAGTAGCGCCGCCGTTTCAGCCCTGTATTGTGCTGTCGGGTCTGTTCCGTGTTCTACTTTTGACTGTCCCTCTTCTCGTTATTCTTCTTCTTCTTCTTCTTGCTGAATGGTTGCCCAACTCGCTAGAGTTGGCTCGCACAGAAGCCGAAATGCACGAGCATCCCTACTCACCCGCCAACAACGCCGAGACGACCTCGTACGTCACTTGGGACGAGAATTCGGGCACTCACGTCTACCAAAATGCCGCCGGGAACCAGCAGCCACCTGCGATAACCCCTTCGCCATTGTCTTCCTATAATGGCCCCCAGGGACATGCCTACGATGGCTACGACACTTCTCAGGAATACTACGACGTCACTCAAGGAAACGCCTACGATGCCCCTCCAGGAAACGCTTACCACAACCCCCAAGGACAAGCCTACGACACTCCCCCAGAACATACCTACGAGACCAAGCAGCTAGGAAACGAAGTCCACGTGCAAGCAGACGACACCGCCTCAGCTCTCGACCAAGGCTCCCTCGCCCGACGCCCAACATCGCCCATCTCCCTCTGGGGTCTCTTCCTCGACCTAGCCCTCACAGCTCCCCCGATCCTCTTCCTCGTGTACGCGGGCCTCCTCTGCAAACACCGCGGCGACCCCGTCTCGCAAGACCCGGTGCCCTTCCTCCGCGAAGCCTCCATCTACGGCCCGACCATGTTCCCCATCGCCTTTGCCGCCGTGGCCGGAAACTTCCTCAAGGCTTTCGCGGCGTGGAAGCTCGAGCGCGGCATCTCGGTGCTCAGCCTGCACTCGCTGCTGCGCAGTCACTCCGTCTTCAACGCCTACGCCACCCCGCTGTACCTCTTCACCGTCAACGCCATGACGCCCATCATCATGCTGCTCTGGGCGCTGTCTCCGCTGGGCGGTCAGGCGGCCCTGCGCGTGGTCGAGACGGCGCCGTCGACGGCGAGCCACGCCTGGAACTACAGTTACCTCGACTTCGAGGGCACGCTGCCGCACACGGGGCCGGGGAGCTCTGCCGGCATGAGCGTGCTGCCGTCCATCGTCGGTACCTTTTCCACGCTGCTGACCAGCCCGCACACGGTCAAGGTGTCGACGCAGGACATCTTCGGAAACGTCAAGATCCCCCTCATCGAGGCCTACCGCCAGTCCAAGAACCTGTCGTTCGGGTACGACTGGTACACGGTGGGCAACGAGACGGACCTCAAGTACTCGTCTATGGCGGGGATCCCCGTGCTGGCGGCCGACGGGAAGGGCTTCCGCGGGAACACGTCGTTCGACCTGGAGACGTCGTACATGTACGCCAACTGCACCATGAAGCACATCAAGCCCAAGACGTTCAAGTGGTGGTACGACTACAAGAAGGCGTGGCCCGAGAGCGGCCTGGCCATCAGGTACACCAACGGGCGGAACCTGGTGGTGGACTACCAGACGCAGGTCATCGACATCGACTCGACGGCCGTCCTCTGGTACACGTCCATCGACGAGTACTGGGACCCCCTGGAGCACAACTCCAACCGGACGGACATCATGTACGGCCTGACCAACGCCACGTGCTACCTCACCACGTCGTACGTCAAGGCCGAGGTGGCGTGCCACGAGTCCGACTGCAAGGTCGAACGCATGCGGTCCATGTGGAAGCCGCACGACCAGACCGTCATGACCGTCATCGACGGGCTCAAGCTGAGCCGCAAGTTCGACTCCTTCCTGCAAACCCTCGTCAACTCGACCGACACCGTCTGGAGCGACCTGAGCAGCTACAAGCTCGTCGTGACCCCGCTCGAGGCCTTCTTCGTCGACCCGGACACCCCTTATACCTCCGATGCGGTGCTGTCCAACGAGGCTCCCGACTACATGGCTCTAGGCGACGTCGTCTTCTCCCGCCGCATGACCCAGCTGCTCAACACCTTCTGGCTCGCCAGCATCGCGCCCAACACGGTCAGCGGCAACATCGACTTCTCCAACGGCACCACCACCGGCACCTTCTACAAGCGATCCCTCTCCGCCCTCGCCGCCGAGTCCGTCGGGGCCCTGACGCCCGACGTGACGGTTCTGCGGGTCAACGGCGCCTGGCTGGGGGTTCTCCTCGCGGCTTCGGCCGTCATGCTATTTGCGGCCGTGGGGTCGGCGGCCTTTGGGGTGATCCGAAGGGGGCCGGACCTGCTCGAGTACGAGATCGGGTTGCTGAGGAACAGCCCGTACCTGAACATCGGGACTGGTTCTGCCGGGACAATGGAGGGCGGGTCGGAGCAGACGAGGCGGCTGAAGGATGTGAGGGTGTGTTTGGGGGATATCACGCCGGGAGAGGAGAAGGGGTATATTGCTATTGCGACGGTGGACGGGGCGGTGCCGATTAGCAAGCAGGATGCGAATAGGACGTATAGATAGGGTTTATCGTCTGTTGCAAGAAAGTTGTTTTTGTCCAAGGACTCGAGATGACCAGTTCGTGAGTTGTGAGTGTGCTCAGTGGCATAGTCTCATGGAGACTAAGGACTCAAGAAGTCAAGATCCAAGAACAGCAGGACAGCACCGCATAGATGATGCTATCTAAGATGCCACGGTCTCTAAACGACAAGACGAACATCAGACTAAACACCACCAGTCCTCACCATCACCAAGCTAACACCGCATCGGTACCCAATGCCCGGTCCACCACGCCAACTGATCCCACCAGCATCGGAACTCCCGTCGATCTTGCTTTCTTGGCCTCTTTGCTTTTTCCAAAACCCACGTGGGATCAAGTCTTTGCCCACTAGTTGCTGCTAGGCCCTGAATTAGTTGAATTCGACTCTCCGCCGTCCGAGATAAGCTCCAGCGGTCCAGCCTCTCTTCACCCGGCAACCCGGAACACACTTTGCTTTTTGCCGCCTCAACCCATTAATGCACCCCAGACACGCACAACTCCCCGTCTCGGCAGAAGATGTGCAGGAAATCCTTCTGCTTCTGGGAACTTGGAACTTCTTGCTGCCTTCTACGTTACACTAGGTCTTTCATTTCATGCCCTTCACATTTGTTTCAACTCTCCTTCACGCCCTCAGCTATCCGCTAGACCAGAGACTAAACCGTACGGTCGCCAGCTTCCGTATCGCCGGGAGGACTACCCGAGCGGGACCGAGCGACCGGGCCAGTACTGTACATACAGACGAGGGGATTTGATGATGCCATCTTCAAGGGCAAGGTCACTGGCTTCTATGCAAGGGGCCATTTCATCAATTCACTCATTCACTCACTCGCCCGATCCATAGGTAGTTATTAGTCCATATCATTCGTAGTCCGAAAGGTATCGTGTTCTAGCATTAAACTGGTCCTGGTTGTCGACCAAGTCTTCTATCAAAATTACGTTCTTTTTCCACTGGGTATCGTCTCGATATCGTCGCCGGTGAAGTCTAATAAATGGTTATGTGACTGTGTTGCGTGTGTGTGACTGTGTTGTTGCTGAAGCAGAGAAAAAAACTCGCTCTTGATAAAAAAAAAACCCCTTCCCATCCCATCCCATCCCATTAAGCATCTAAAGGAGACGCCATCCCTTGCCGCGCGTAAAGTTGGGTGTCTGTGTCTCTTCTTCATTCAGGAAAATTGTCCCTCTTGAGCTGCCTCGTCGAGCTCGACTCACTAGCCATGTCGTGGTCGTCGTACCCCGACTGCCGCGACTCCTTGATGACCACCTGCGTCGTCGTCGTCTTCTGGATGCCGTGCACCTCCCGGTTGGGCAGCTCGATGTCGTCGCCGCCCGCCTCGACAAAGGTCGTGTGGCCGTTGGGGAAGATGGAGTTGACCCGGCCTCCCGACTGGGCCGTCTTGGAGCTCTTGTTTTGCGTGGTGCGGGATCGCGAGCCCGAGTAGTCGGGGTAGCCGCCGTTGCTGGCCTTGACCACCTTTGTGATGAGCTCGGCCATGTTCATTTCGATGTGTAGCTTGACGAGGTAGGCGAGGGGGTGGAATTGGACGTAACTGGGGGGTAAGGGGGTTAGTTGAGAGTGAGGGAGTGGGCTTGATAGGGACTTACACGATGTCGTTGGGGAGAGACATCATGGCAATAAGAAGAACCTGAGAGAGTCAACACGCCGTCTTCGCACCCCAACTCGACCACTTACATCCATAGTCATGGACAAGCTAATCATCAACAAGTTGAACCGAAACAGGCGGTTATACTTTGTCAAACCGTTCGCGATCAACCGCGACCGCACCAGGTGGATAAAGTAGAGGTTCAGGCCGGCGTCGAGGATGAGGAAGATGACCTTTTCGCAGCGATCCCAGATGGAGTTGACCTTGATCCACGTCTTGCTGATCTGCAGGCGGGCGGGGATCCAGACGCAAAATACGCTGATGTTGATGCCCAGCAGGATGATGAAGGAGACGATCTTGAGCTTCTTGGCGGTGGAGCGGTTGACCATGAGGATTGCGATGCGGTTGATGATGATTTGGATGAGGGACTGGATCTGGACGGACCAGAGGAGGACTAGAGAGTCAGCATGCCATGTTTATGCCCTCCAGGAGCATTCACCTACCAATCATGAAGAAGAAGGGGAAACCGGGCTCGATGTACCCGCGCAGATAGCACCACATGATGGCGCTCATGGTGGTACTGCTGACGAGCTGGGTCCATATCAGGATGACGTACGGGTTCATCCTCCGGCCGCGCTTCCACGAGTTGATGGTGTGGCGGATGCCCTTTGCGGCGGAGAAGATGAAGACGCCCATGGACATGCCCCAGACGATGCTCGCAATGTTCATGTCATTCTGTCCCGGTTTCGTCTTGACGTACCACGCGGGGATGAGTAGGCCCGTCATGGTGGTTGTATGAGAAGAGATGTGTATGCGAGAGAGACCTTGAAGTTTGGTGTACCGACCGACTCGGCCCTGAGGCTCTGCGGGAGAGGCGAAAAGGAAAAGGAGCGTTAACTAGTCTTCGTCGACGAGGGAACCTTTGAAAGCTTGTATTGATTTTTGTTCTCGTCACTTTTCTTGGGACGAACCCGTCAGCAATATCAGAAAAAGAAAAGAAGGAAAAAAGGAAGACCAAGGGGAGACGAGTCCCAAGCCACGCGGGCAGCGGAGCAGAGACGTGCATTATACATATTATTTTCCAACATGCTTCGACGCTAAGCTGGGGGAAAAAACATCCATGATCCAATCACTTGGATGCCGACGTGCAGTGGCTGCCGCAGTTGCGTGTGCCCCGTGAAATCCATGAATCCTGCAAAGCAGGGCTGGGCTTGCAGCTCGAGTTGGGCTGGCTGAGTGGCGAGTGGTCCCGGGGAACGAGTCGTCCTCGTGCAGAACGAGGCCCTCTCTGTCCTTCTCAAGTCCCTAGGATCATGGACGCCAGGGCTCGGATCCGCAACATAGCGGGCCGCAGGCGATCACCGGGAGTGGGCTGTCTGGCATGGGAGCCGTAGAGATGCTTCCGCAGAGGGGATTCAGAAAGTCTGGCATCCGTTGCTTTATTTCTTGCGTGCATATTGTTATGTTCACCACCGTGTGCATTCTTGGTGAAGTCTCCTTTTGACATGCACAATCGCACATCACCGCCCAAGCCAAAACACGATTGCAACGTCTTTTTTGGTGTTGATGCGGCTCCCAGTCACTATTTTCGGGCGTGAGCCGACGTCGATTTCATCCGCCCGGCCGGGACGGGCGCACAGCGATTTGACAAGCGGAAGCAGCAAATCAGAGCAAGCCGAGGACACTATCCGTACAGAAAGGGCGTGCGAGTTGGAAAAAGATTCGAGAAAAAGGGGGCGTGGCAAAAAAACGTGGCTGTTCTTGTCTTGTCTTCAGAGGGCATTAACGCACTATGCAAGAGGTCAAAGCGAGCAGAGACTCCTGTCAGAGAGAGCACCTGGGCAAGCAAGGAAAAACGGTCGGCCACACACAAAACATGGCTTGTTGGTGTCTGATCTACATTGCATTGGGTCCCGGCGACGGCGAATCGGGGAGGCCCGGAAGAAGGGTGAGGAAATCCAGATGTTTTTTCTTCTCTTCTTCGTCGGCGAGTCAGTCGTGGGTGGAACACTCCCATCTCCGCAGAGCGGTTCCAGAGGAGGGGAGGGAGGGACCTGGAGGGTTTTTGCTTGTTGGTTCTGACGTCTGAAGGGGAGCATCATCCCTGGAGGCAAAGTGGCTTCATCAGGGGGGGTTGGAGGAGGGAGAGGGGAAGGGGATTGGAGATGGAGGGGGGCAGTGGAGAGAAGAGAAGGAGGGGACACATTGGATAACCAGAGATGAACAGAGATCAACTTGTCGCCTTGTCCTTTCTTTTTTATTTTCTTTTTTTTTTTGCGGAGGAGTTCCCTCTCCGTCCGAGTCGCATCACATCTCAGTTGACCCCAGCTTTCTCCTCTCCTCCGCAATCACACAACCACACGACAAGTACGGAGTTCGGGGGAGACGATGGGATCTCTTTTTCAGGGGTTGACTTGTCAGATTTCCCCAGTAAAAGAAAAAGAAAAAAAATAAGAAAAGAAATAAGAGAAAACACACAAAGATCCTTCAGACCTTGACTCAGCTTCACATCACGACCCTTCTCCTCACCACCCCTCACCACGACTCTCAAGCCTCCTCATCTGAAGGGCCTTTTTTTCTCCAACCACCTGCGGAGCCGGTTCCAAGCTGGGAACGCCACAAAGCTTTTTTACGTCCAGCTTTGCTTGATTGATTGATTGCGACAGGGTATTTCTCCGATTTCTGCCCATCCATCAATCAAAATGCACCCGTGGACAGCAAGAGTCATTGGATTGCAGGCAAGTGAGGCCACCCAACAGACAAAGGCCACACCCTACCTAACGGGAACCAGCCAAGTTCGGGGTCTCTCTTCTGTTTAGTCTCGGCCTGGTTTTCTTGGGCTTATCGAGGGGGGCCCGAAATCTCACTGATCAGTGACAATCATGCAAAAAAGACACACCCCTCCCCTCCCCCTCAGGGCTCAGGGATTTGCCAATGTCGCACTCGCACCAGCGGCTCTTCAGCTGTCTCGTACGGCACACGCAAGAACTAGCCAGGCACGCTGATGTCTCGGCATCCAAACGTGTGTGTGTGTGTCTCGGCAGTCGAAAAAGTGCGGCCTCTGAAACCTGCCTGCTTCGCGCTGGGCCGCCGAGAGCTCTGTTCTCTCTGTGTCTCTTCTCCATCCTCGATGCTCCCGCGCGCCCGGAGCATGCGTCTTATTATTAGGTCAATCTCCAAAACAGCTCATCTGTTGTTTTCTGACAGAAGCATGCACCCCTCCCTCTCCGAAAAGTCGTACGCATGGCTGTCTGCATGGGTTCCGTTCTCATCAATCAAGCCAAGCAAAACTAGCAGCACGCCTCATCCGTTTTCCCTCGTGTGCCTCATTAACGTTCCAATCGGCCCATGGCCACACGCCCACGCCCTCTTTTTGCGGCTCAACAACATGCTAGTCTTTCCGCTCACGACGGCGCTGATCTTCGGGGAAGAGTCCCAAGGCGATAGTCTCGATGGCTGCTAAAAGGGCGGAACTAGTGAAGAGACACGCGACGACTTATCCTGTGTTGCGGGGTGCCCAAAGGAGATCACAGATTGTACGTAGTAAGAAAAAAATGGTGGCATGATGGACTCTCGAAAAACCCGGAGCCGAGATGCAAACTTGGACCATGGCCGCAGAAGCCAGCCCGATGAAGCCCTTGACCTTGCACTTTTGCTCGCTTTCTCCTGGCCTTGCCCTTGATCCCCCAGGTTTTTTGCTTTTCTTTTTCCCTGTTTATTTTCTTTTTTTTTCCCACTCGTCCTGGCTTGTTCCCCTCGCGACTCGTATCAAGTTGACTCCGTGAACGTGTATCCGTAAAGTGTGATTGAATCCATGTCCCGAACAACCCCCCTTCGGACCTCGTCCGATATCTGACGGCGCCAGCCCGGGCCAGCGACCATCTCTCTTTCTGAACCGCTCCCGCTAAGGGGCCTTTGGCTTTTCACCGAGAAAACGTGTCAGCCTTCCACCGAGATTTTAGCACGTTTTGAACGAGGTGTGTGTCATGGCCGATTGAAAAGGGACGTGAGGCCTCGCGGGATGTAACCCAACAAGAGCCGAAGCGGTTTGCGTCGATATGAATTGGGCAAGGCAGGAATAAAAATACGAAGAGTTTAGGTTATTCGCCATTGATGAATTTGCTTGAGCGCCACGGATGGGTTTGCTTCAGCTTGTGGTCTGGTGGTTCCGTTTACACAGACCGCTCTTGTTGCAAACGTCATCTCATTTACCCGAGACTGAACTGCTTGATGTTTGTCGACGAAGAGGCACCGAACCGCAGGGCGTTCTTGGTTGACACATGCATTGGGTATATTAAGAATACAACTAAACAAAACAATCTATTCTACATATATTGCAATGGCGCGGCTAATCCCAACTTGCTTCAATCCTTCGTCCACTCTCAGACAACTAAACCGGCAATTCATAGACCTCGTTTCCCATCCAACATGCCCAAATAGCCAGATGTGTTCTTGCCCCCCCCGGGCTCGATCTCAGCCGTCGAGGGGTAAGAAAGAGAGTAGAACAGTGTGTTGTTAAACCCCGTCAAGTTATTTTTGTTGAAATTCTCAGTGTTGAGCCACATGATGTCCGTCGGGGAGGACTATTGTACCGCATCTTGTTGGACACGACGACGGCGAACGGCGGATCTGTCACATTTGAGTCAGCACTTTGGTCATCAACCAACCAACCAAGGGAATAAGACTTACTCATCTTTGCAATGTTGTGACCCATGGCCGTCGTCTCGTAGAGCACCAAGTTGTCCGACGTCTTGACGACGCCAATATTCATCGCCTTGGTGTGCATCTCCTTGTCGTTGGGGACTTGTTCGTGGTAGATGACTTCCGAGCAGTTGTCCTCGTTGAATTGCTCCTTGAAAGGCCATTTGATATGTCGATGACGTTTCGGACGCCGACGGGATTGTGTAGGAGATCTATTTCGTGTGAGCAAGCGTGTAGTTAATTGAAGTGTCGCCAACTACTTACCGGCTTCTCCCACGAAGATGGTCGTCTGAACGGCAGCATCGAAATGCGACTTCCCTTGGTGGCCACTCTTCAAGACATACCCAAGATCCTCAACCGACAAACGAAGAGCTGTCCCAGATGTTAGCCTCTCGTCTACCCAAAACCTCAAGACCACTTACCGTCTCCCCCGCGCCAAAACCGGTTACGCAGGGAACTCGAAAACATCTCATACTGAATCAACCAATCCCTCATACTACCGTTCCCCCTGAGCCCCAAGCCTATCTCGGTCTCCTCACTCGCCGGCCAGGCGCACCATGACCTTGCGCATCATCTTGGTGGCGCCCGCGCGCGTCTTGACGTTGATGTCGCCCTCAGCTGTAGCCCGACAAGACGGGGCCGTCGACGTAGATGACGTGCGCCCACGTGTTGAGCGAGTAGTAGTTGTGGAAGAGCTCTGGTCAAGCTGGCTGGTGGTAGCGGGGGCCGTTGGAGCCCAACATGTCCCATGTGCCGGGGATTCTGGGGCCGTCGGTGAACTAGATGATGACAGATGCTGTATCTGGGTCGCGGCGGGCTTAAAATAGGGAAAAGGCCATCTGGTGGTCGTATTCTGCCAAGTGTTAGCTGTTGTCCGGGGAGAGGCTTCATGTAGGGTCCAAGGGCTTAATATACTAACTGCGAAAAGGTTATCTACTCTGAAAAGATAAACAAGGACGTCAAGGAAGGTTTGCCATATCTTGTGTCGCCTCCTGTGGTCAGTACTGGGCGAATCTTGTTCTGGATGATGGAGTTTCCCGAGTTTTCTTTCAAGTACGGGGCAAAAACTACTTGACCAATTTGAAAAGGAGAAAGGGGATTGCGTCTAGTAGTATAGGAAAATATGTGTCTTCCTTTATAGCGCGCTGCGCCTTCAACTCATGCGGCGGGAGTGATTTTACTCTTTAGTCTCTCACGGGGGCGGCGAACTATTTCCAAATGCAGAGGTCATCACACGCGCATAGTCCAAATAGCTCCGAGTTGACTTTGGGAAATTTATTGCTTCTTTTCGACAGGTGGCCTGTCTGGGAAGCAATGTGTGGTTGGATAATAGGAAGGTAGTTTGTGACAAACCTTGGGTTCCCATGGTCTCAACAAGGAGTTCACGAAAGTGTCTGGGATGCGATTTGCCAGCAAACAGTACTAAAGAACAAAAAAGAAAAGAAACAAGAAGAAAAGCACACCGCAAGAGTTGCCATTGTATCAATGCTGGGCGACTTCGCATGAAAGACAATGACGTGTGGAGATCGGACCTCGGACTCGTCCAAGGCCGACATCTCCACGACTAACCCAGAGCTAATTCAGGCACAGAAGATTCCAACAGCGAAGAAACTTGACATCATCACCACTCAGGCAATGCAAATCAGGCCGTCCCTCCTCAGATTGCGCATCCCTCGCGTCACCGCGCGACTCGGCCAAGCATGTTCGTCCCTATTCTCGTCTCCTCCATTGTCCTCTTCATCGCGTGGCTTTCGGGACTGACCAGCAAGTCAGATTCCCGAGCATCGGTTTCTCACTCGTCGACCATCGTCTCAACATCTCGCTCGCCATACACCCCGTCCTCAATCATCTCTTCCTCGTCGGTGACTACTGGTCACGCGACCATCATGACGCAACGGGAAGCGCCGTTAGGCAATCTCCAAGGAGTCCTCACCCCCGCCCTGCTGGAGAACGTGGTAGAATTCTGGTTCGAGCACTTCGAAGACGAACATGACCACATCGTGCCCAAGCCCTCGCACAACAAGCGATGGTTCATGGGCGGCAAAGCCCTCGACGAACTCTGCATGTAAGTTTTTCCCTCCGGCATCATCCCGCTCGCTGACTCACCCTTACCTTCTTAGTCAACGCTACGCCCCCGCGCTCGAAGCCATCCGCAACTCGGGCCTCACGACGGGCTCCGAACTCCTTGCGGCGGCACCTCCCCGCGGACCCTTGGACTGGCTGGGCCTGGTTCTCCTGCTCGACCAGATGCCGCGCAACATGTACCGCGGCGCGCGAGCCGACGTCGTCTTCTCGTACCGGGACCCGATTGCTCGGCACGTGGCCCGCGAGGCGGTCGCCTTGGGGATTCCCGATCGGAGCCCCGAGATTCGCTGGCGGTTCGCGTATAGGAATTGGTTCTACATGCCGCTAATGCACTCCGAGGCGGCGGCGGATCGCGGCTTGGCCGTGGAGGAGTTTGAGCTGTTCCGGAGGGACGTGGTGTACCTGGCTGAGAGTGCGGGAGAGACTGGGGACAGCGGCTTGGAAGGGGAGGCGAGGGCGGTGGTGCAAAAAGATGTCGAGACGGCTAAACAGTTGGCTGAGACGTACATTTCGTTTGAGAGGTCGCACCAGGTGATCATCGAGCGGTTTGGGCGGTATCCTCACCGCAACGAGGTGCTAGGGCGGGAGGCGACGGCTGAGGAGAAGGACTATCTAGAGAAGGGGGGGCAGACGTTTGGCTGAGGGTTACTAGGATATCACCCAAGCGTATCCGTACGGAGTCAAAGAGATGATTCCATTCGAACTCTTCCATTGACGCATCCTCTCACTAAACCACCCACCCCCGCACTTAGTAGGTGCCTCCCCCTGTGACGACCCTTTCCCGCCCGGCAACTTCGGAAGCCGGCGCTACGCTTCACTGATCAACATCCCCCGCAGCGCACTAGACACCAACACGGCAGTGGTGAAGTTGTCAAATGTTGGACGAATGGCCTGATCGTATTCGGCATTGAATTTGTGTCTCCCTCGGGACGTGGACAGACAGGGGGGGGAGGGGTTGGTTCCTCCAGAGATGAATCGCGTCTTGTCAACAAATGCTGTGACTCCCGTGCCTTCCCTGCCAGGTGGTTACTTGGTCCCCTCTCTTTTTTATTCTCTGGGACTCTTCCATTTATCCTCCTTTTCATAACCTACTCCTTAAGTTAATATCCCTTCTCAACTCTCTTATACCCGACCATCCTCATCATGGTCAGTACTCGCGCCTCTTCCCGCGCCGCCAGCGCCATCCCTGATCCTGGTCCTTCTTCGTCTCCTCCTCCTCCTCTGGCCGCGTCGTCCTCTTCTTCGACCCCGCCTCCGTCAGCACTACCGACTTCTTCCTCCCCGCTGTCACCCACCACCCCGCGTCGACGCACAACTGCCGCCGCCAAAAACACCACGACGGCCAGGAGAAAACGTCGACCTGCCCCTGCTCCCAAGACGCCCGGGACGCCCACGACGGACAGCGAAAGGGAACATGTCAAGGTGGAAGACGCAGACGAGGCCACGGCCAAACCCGAGCCTATTGCCAAACACGAGCCCGCCGAAGAGCCCAGACACTCTCCCTTGACCTGGTCCCACGCTCCCTCGGCCCTCACCCTCCTCTGGCTCGCCATCTCCCTCCCCCTCGTCATCTGGGACACGGTCTACATGCTCGGCCGTCCGCACACCTTCGAAGGCGGCTCCCTCCACTGGCCGCTCTACGTGCCCTATCGCCTCTACGCCACGGTCGACCACGTCTACAGCCGTCGCGCCTGGGATGCCAAGAACGGCTTCTCGGGCGCCCAGAGCGCCTTGAACGCCGTCGAGATCCTCGTCTACTTTGCCTACTTGTACCTGTTCTTCGCTCGTCGCGACGTCCCTGCCGCCGGTCAGAAGAACGCGCGCAGGTCCATCTCGGGACGGGACGGGGCCTTGACTGTGCTCTTGGGCTTCAGTGCTGCACTGATGACTCTGAGCAAGACGGTTCTTTACTGTATGTCACAGATGTCCCTATACAGATATCTACAGTCGCTAATCATACAATAGTTGCGCACGAGTACTACAGCGGCTTCGATAATATCGGCCACAACTCAGCCCGTGACCTCATCGTGCTCTGGTTACTCCCCAAGTAAGCTCCCTCCCTGTTCCAACCGCCTACATGTCTCACATTTCCTCTCCAGTGGCCCATGGATCGTCATACCAGCTTACATGGTCTACTCTTTCGGAAAGAACATCCTCCACGGTCTCACCATGGCCTCGGCTCCCGCGAAGCTGGACTAGATTGTATCCATCTTTTTACGCACGAGAATGCAGTGTTTCCCGAGGCTGGAACCTCCCGACTTAGCCCTTCATTGCATATGAGTTACGCGGGATACGAGCTGGCGCCTGAGAGGAAGGACGGCGTAGGGAAAGATGGGAGTGCCTGTTGGGTACTTGGTTTGACACTAGGAGTTGTTTCTGGGCCTGGGTTACGATGGAACGTACATTATATATTAATACCCCGTATTCTTATAACGCACAAGAATGCACCTCATGCTTCATGGTGTAAATACATGTCATTTTTACAATGCCGCTTCACGCGTCTATGCACAGAACAGAGATCCCACACATATATGCATAGAACAGAGATCTCACACATACATGCACACAGAACAGAGATCTCACACATACATGCACACAGAACAGAGACGGACCAAGTTTTTGAGGTGATGTCTTTTGCATTCACTCTCCCAAAAAAATTTCTACCTACTATGCTAGGTACATGCGGGAATGACTATTTCACTCCAAACCTCATCTCCGAGCTCAACCATCCATCCATCCGAGTTCCTCCACGAGTTCTAAGCCTTGGTTTGCCATCCATCCCTAACCTGCAAGTCCTCCCCAGACCATCCATTGATCCGAGTCCAACAAGCTTCCGGTGAGTTGAACCGACTTCCATGCCCAAAACCTCCCGAGTGATCCCGATGTGTTCCTGATGAGCCCCATGTTCTCCTTTCTCTCCTGCTTGTCTCCTGAGCCAGCCTATCCGAGTTTTCCTGAGTTTTCCGGGCGTTGGTCTGCCATCCATGCCCAACCTGCAAGTCATTCCCAGACCGTCCATCGATCCGAGTTCAACAAGCCTCTGCGAGCCATGAAATCCGCAATCCACACCCGGAACCTCCCAAGTCAAACCTCGATACTGCCCTGACAAGCCAAACTTCTCGCCTCAACCCCAAAAGGGGGAAAATACTCATACATGAAAATTAGTTACAAGAAAACAAGATGTTGTTTTTTTTTTTTT